>BLKR01000142.1:0-130000 GCA_011170035.1 Teleogryllus occipitalis
CAGATGCTCTCCAACTGTGAAGCAGATTTTCATCACCAAAGGTTCAATTTATATAAGTACATGACTAGCCGCGCTTTGCGGCACACACACAACCCTTTCAGAACCCAATCCGTTCCCGTCATCGCCACAGGTTTCTTTCCGCCAACCGAACTGCAGCGTGGCGGTTGGACTCCGACACAAAGCGACGCACGGGCTACTGCGCGTCGCTACAGAGATGAACACCTGTATCACGCACTAGGCAAACAACGCACGCAGGCGCGCGCGGTGCGCAGCGCGCGGTGCGTTTGAGGGCTGCAACCGAACACACGGCCTAATCAGCGGACCCAGCGCACGTGCGTGTCCTCTATTCGGCCCGGGTAATTGCCGGCGGCGCGCCCGACCCACCTATTGTGCTTCGATATAGACGGCCAAGTACCGCCGCTGTCGCGCTCACGGGTAAACACAGGGGCGGAGCGGCCTGGGGGAGCCGTCTGCCGCTAGTGTGTGCTCATGCGGAGGGGGCGTGCGTGTGTTTACGTTCGTAAGATTGATTGATTTTTTTCGTGTTTCCGGGCACGTCCACTGCTTTGGTCATTAGTCCCGTTAGTGGAGTGCATGTTCTTTTTCTCGAGAGATGGCGGTGACCTTACCCCGCTGGATGGCGAGATCCGGCGCCGGCCTACCGTCGGCTAGTGGGGTTTCCCCCTAACCAGGACTCTTCCACCAGCAGGGCACCGCCCCAGCCGAGACAAGCTCTAAGCTCCCGACCGGTCTCGCAGATTATGTGGTGGCGTAGTTTATGTTGGTGTAAGTGTGTGTGTAAGGGGAGAGCATAGGACAAGGAAGAGGAAGGAGAGATCGCGCGCGGTTCGTGGTCCGTTTGGTAGGATACTGCTCCGGCATTTGCCTGGTGTTGATAGGAGAGACCACGGAAAACTACCGATCAGAGCAGCCGATCGCTAGAATTCTCCTCCAGACAGCGACTGAATTCGACCTAGCTGAAACGCTAGAGTCGAAAATCCTGTCGCCGTCAGGACTGGAACCTAGGACCTCCTGGTCAGAGATGCTGCAGTGATGCACTGAGCTACCGCTCCCGGTTATACGTTCGTACAAACGTTATATGTTCGTACAAACGTTATACGTTCGTACATACGTTATATGTTCGTTCATACGTATAAGATTTCTATTCGGTTTCTTTCGGCGCTGATGTGTGCGGAGGTAATTGATGTTTGCGTCATAAATGGGTCGCGTTGAAATTGGAGATTACTGATACGGTTCAAGCAAACAGTCTGAGGGGTAACGAAATGCCTATCACTTTTGAATAGATAAGTTCAAGGTCTCTGTTTTGTAAAGAAATACAGTTTTATGGCTTATTAATATTTGGACTGAAGTCACACACTTTGGTCCTGGGAGACAGCCCATAAAATGCTTCTAAGAGTGAATGTGATAAAATGAGGGGGTAGGAAGAATAAGCTCCGTTTGTTGCCACATGTTTAACCCTCGGATGCAAACGTGGGGTCAATCGGACCCCAACATCATTGTTTCTCGTTGTGTCTTCTACAATTTTTTCTCAGAGTTCTGCGTCTTCGTAGCATCTTTTATTACAGTCTTATTTATTATCAACGGTGTTATAGTTTGATTTTCACAATTTTTAAATGCTGATTTAAATCCTTTTTACAAAATTAATGCGTGGTTACGATCGTGGGGACACCTTTACTTTATCCATATATGTAGTCCTTTATTAGTATGTAATTATTTGCGTAGTTGGTATTCCTTCCCTTTTTAATTGGAATTATAAAACTCTACAATTCCTCAAAAAGTGGAGTCGAAGTAATGGACAAAAACTTGTAACTTACACATGCAAAAAGTTCAAAACAAGGTGGCCAATGGCTGTATTCTTTAATGTTTCGGACATTGCTGCCCCAAATGGTTTTCTAATATTTACACAACAAGCATCCTAATTACCATAGCAAGGTTTCTCACAGACGTCGCTTCTTTTTAGATTAACTTTCTGACAAGATGATCTAACAGTACATGTCGAAAAGGAGAAGGAAAAGTTTACCTCAGCAGGCAAATATGAAATGCCATGAATATTTTTGGATTTGCTTCACAAAACAATTCTCCACACAAAAACACTCAGAAAACACTGACCAAAGAAAATATGCACAATATGCCCAATATGCACGAGTAATGAAGAAAAATGTCTCTGTTATGCACTGAATGCCAAAAATGTGTTTGTGCTGGGCATTGCAACATAGTGTGCAATTTTCAAAGGTATTTAAATTGGCACATTTACAATAAAGTAAACACTTTTTATGTTAATACAATACGTTTCTACTAAATTCGATGTTTAATTCACTCCAGAATCAACATCGTATTGCTAATCGTACTGATACGTCATACTGACTTAATTGTATCAGACTTAATTTTTATAAATTTCTGAATAAAATATTTTTAAACGTCAAAAATGTAGTTAAAAGGTGATTTTCTATTGTAAAAGTTATTAATGATTAAATTCCAGAATATGATTCATAAATAGAAACTCAGAACAATAATTTATCAGCCTGGGGTCAACCTGACGCCACTTTTGTAATGGAGTAGTTAAATTCATGATTGCATCCGAGGGTTAAGGTACTGCCCTGGTACACGTCTGAGACTGTCCGGAGGAATCCAAGGACACGATGGAAAGGAGAAGTCTACAGAATTTTCTACACGAGAATGGTCGGTTCCTACTCGGATTTTTATCTCGAGTAAAAAATCTTGCCACTATTTTACTCTAGGATTTCCCTGTCTGGGAAGCTGCTATTGCGGACCGTCTTGCAATGAAGGAAATTGTACTTTTGAAGAACACGCGTGTCTTATTTCAGTATTCAAAATGCATTTTTGAATGAAGTGTTCTCAGAAGGTTCCATCTTCATATTGTGCAACTATTTTAAGAAAAAATTACTGGTAATACATCAAGGTAGTTTATTTTAATTTAACACACTCGACACTGAATACTGATAGTTAATTAGTTTATACTGGTTTAAAAATATATTTCATGACTTATTTTATTTCACAAATTGTTTCACAATGACGCATTACCTTCTTCTACTTATGTTTCTCGTTCACATTATTTGAAATATTGTGATATTTTTTAGTATTTAGATAAATTTCATTTTCAACGTGAGTTTTTCTTAGCTAAATAACAAAAGACATTGTAAAAATTGAATAATGTATTGTGGTCTGTGTTTTCCCCCTACATTGCATGTTTCCCATTTCTATGAATGTTCAAACAGAAAAATTTATGGAAATATTAATAAATTAGCACTTAGTTTTTGTTTCTTATCGTTTCTACTACAATTTATATTTTTGATTTGTTGTAAATGAAAAGTACATTGCAAAGAAGTTGCGATTACAGTCGTGAACCCTTAAATATTGTTTTTCACTGTAGGAAAAATTAACATTATTTATACTAAAATATAATAATAATAATAATAATATATTATTATTATTATTATTATTATTATTATTAAGGTATAATAAGATAATGAGAAAAGTAATAGAAGAATAATGTCATGAACAAGAGCTTTTCTAAATTTAAATTCGTCTATTAAGTTGTGCACTCTAAAAAAAATATTTTTAAATTATCTTTTAATCTTGATATGCCTTAAGAATGTTATCAAGTTACATAATAACAACGCTTACTTTCTCACAACAGAAATATCCTTGAGGATGTTAGGAAGATTTTCATCATTTAAAACGTTCATATTCATTCTGGTATATATCTCTGTGTACAGGATACACCCTAGTAAATTTTCAGGTATTCCACCGACATTTTACATAATACTCTGCAAACCCCACAACCAAGTACGAGTACGCATTCAGGAAAAAGAACACGTAACCCTTGGAACGCAGTTCTCATAAAACCGCGCGATATCAAATACAGCCGCGTGTTTCGCCGTCTCCTCGCGCCGTCCCCTCGTCTGCTCGGGGCGACGCGACCTCGTCGCAGACATCGGAAGGCTGCCTGGCGTCGTGTCGTGTCGCGACTGCGCGGCACGCACGCCAATATACGCCCCACGCGCTGCCGACGCATTCCACGCGTTGGCAGCGAAGCCGATCGCCCCCGGGGCGGCGCCGGCAGCGGAAGGGCGCCTTCCGCAAAGCCACGCTACGCGCCCTGGTTTCTAGCGTTCCTGAAAGGGAATTTGCCGTCTTTCCTGACAGTGGTAATTCTGTAGGGAAAAAGGAATTGCTGGCCGAGGTTGTACAAACCTAAGAAGTTATGCAAGGAAAATAGTAATATGCTTTTGGTTGGGTGGTTGGTTAGTGATTCCGGACGCGTCAATAGCTTAGGTCATTCGTCCCGTAAGTGTAGTGCATGTTTTTTTCATCGGGAGATGGCTTTGATCTTTCCCTGCTGGATGGCGAGATCCGGCATCGACCTACCGTCGGCTAGTAGGGTTTCCCCCTAACCAGGACTCTCCCACCAGCGGGGCACCAACCACCCCAGGCGGGACAAGCTCGAAGCTCCCGACCGGTTTCCCGGACTATGTGGTAGTGTAGTGCATGTTAGTGTTTGTTTGTAAGGGGACAGGATAGGACAAGGAAGAGGAAGGACAGATCGCGCGCAGTCCGTGGCCCGTTTGTTAGGGTTCTGCTCCGGCATTCGCCTGGTGTTGATCGGAGAAAACTACCAATCCGCGCAGCCGGCCGCTAGAATTCTCTTCCACACAGCGACTGAATTCGTCCTAGCTAAAAGCTAATATCGAAAATCCTGCCGCCGATAGGATGGAAACCTAAGACCTTCCGGTCAGAGGCGCTGCAGTAACATCAGTTGACATACTGAGCTACCGCTCCCGTTTATAGTAACGTGTTTTCATGTAAGATCATTTGTCTAAAAATCTACACAGAGTATCGTCAACCAGGCAACCGTTAATGCAGAGGATTGTTTTGAAGTACGACACTTTTCAGTATTAGCAAAACCAATGTACAATAGTAACTGACTTTCTTATTAATGGAACAACACTCACCCATCCTTTGAGTTTCAATAATGCACTAACTTCCACGCCTTGATCCCTGTCAGTAGTATACAATTTTGAGCGCAGAAAGAATGATTATTACGTATGTCTTCGTGATTCTCCCCGAGCCTAGTTATTTGTGCATCATTGATGTAATCATTGTTTCCTTCTCATCCTCTCACTACGCACAATTTGAAAGGCGGCGACATCGCACTTTCGACGACTTCACTTAACGACAACGTCAATTTACTCTTAGTTCGGAGAGGAATGGAGGTAAAATTTACTTAATTTGTTGGAGATTTCTTCTGGCAATTCTTCACTATTCATCTCATGATGGAACATGCCTTGTTTCTTCCCACTGTAAAACCTTAAATCAATTGTTAACCCTTGATAACTAGGTATTGTGGTAAGTATAGTTTCGTCTGAGTACAACAGATGGATTAACGCACGTTTCAAAATCAAAACATGTTGAAATAATAAGGAATATAAACCTATTTAATTTTGCTAATATTCCTGAATCGAAATTCCTCTTCCTTCCTGTCGGTATTAATCATTCAGGCAAGGCTCCTTTCATTGAGCCAACATTCTCTCAGTAATATTGAGTTCTACCAGAAGAAAAAAATAACGAATAATTTCACGTCGTAAGGTCAGAATAGTTAGAATAGTTTCGAGTAGTTAGCCCAACAATACTTGATCAGTGGAACTTCAGTGAAGATACAAATAACGTATTTACCAACGCAGTAGTTCCTACGAATTTAGGCTGAGGTTAAATCTCTGCTAGTTAATGTGTTTTTTGGGCTCTTAAAAGCAGTGGCAGATTTTCTCAGAGTTCTTCCGTTTCCTGTTTTCGTTATGGCTTCCACGTGAATGGTATCATTATTGCCACTCAAGCAATCACAGCACCATGCAGAAAATGGCAATGTCTCAGCTCCCATGCCAATATAATCTAAAGCGGAACAGGCCGTCAACATTCCACCCCGTCGGCGGAAAACCAGATTGCTTCCGGAGCGGAGTCAGCGCTATCGACGCTTAACAAGAAGCGTCGAAAACCGAAGGGAGCTGTTCGCAACGCTCTGCTCACGCACTACAAGACGAATTTTGCCTCCTTTCGTTGCATTGTTACGCCTTAGAACCAGTTCTAACTTTTGCTAACTACGATTTTCCTCAAATCTCCAAACACGTACTTTGCGAGCTACACGGTAAAAATAAAAAAAACAATTTAAACTGAAGTAATAACCAAAAAACAATAATTGCTCAGTGGAACTTCTGTTTAGTGACAAGTAACAAACGTACCAAGACAATTATGTCTACGTCTTACGACTGGAGTTTAAATCTTCGTTAGGTAATGTGATGTTTTAAATGCACAAAAACAGTGGTATATTTTCTCGAGGCTCCTGTCGTGGCGTCCACGTGATTGGTATCATTATTGCAACTCACACAGTCACTCAGCACCATTCTAAAATCGGCCATGTTTCAGCTCTCATGCCAATATAATCTAAAGTGAAGCAAGCCGGTGACATTCCACCCTGTCGGCAGAAAACCCGAATGCTTCCGGAGTGGAGTCAGCGCTATGGACACGTAACAAGAAGCGTCGAAAAACGAAGGGAGCTGTTTGCCACGCTCTGCTCACACACTACAAGAAGAATTTTGCTTCCTTTCTTTCCGTTGTTATGCCTTAGAACCAGTTCTAACTTTTTTCGTAATTAATTTATTTGTAGTCGCTTCAACGTCGTTGTTATTAGCGACTATTTCCAGTTAAAGATACGATTTAATACTACATATATAATTGGGAACAATATTAAATTCTAACTCTTGCTAACCAGGATTTTCCTCAAATCTCTCATCACGTACTTGGAAGTGTTAGAGGGTAAAAATAAAAACAAATTATTCAGAAGTAATAGACAAAAGAAAACAATCATTACCTTTGAGTTTAGGATGTTATGAGAACATTCAATGCCATAAATCCTGTATAGTTGAGCATTGAAGCAGGTTATCCGCAGAGTATTCGTTACAAACTGTTTTGAAAGAAGAAACACTTTTGAAATTAAGCATTCGGTACATCGTATATTACTTAAGTTCTTAACTACTTAGTTTAAGGAAGTGTTCACAGTGTTAGTCTTATAGGTTGAGCTCTAAAATCCAGAAATTTTTATAACCAACCCATTAATTTGTAGCCGACGATGCAAAATCACATAATAGTTCAATCACGCGATGTCTTGTTTGTGATATCAACATTATTAAAGAAGAATAAAGTGTTTTTTCATGTGTCCAAACAAGGAAACTAGGGCATACTAATGTCCAGAAAACCTCATCTTGCTACAACGCCGAAACTAAAATAAATTTTAGCATATTGAACACGGTATAATGAAAACTGACACAAAATCTTTTCCCCGAGCGCACTAATTTCAATTATTACGTGTTGCATGAAAATAGACGAGATCAAATAGCAACCGCGTTCACTGGGTTCGGTTTGTCAGCCTCAGTTTGTTCCACGTGTTACGTATCGTTCCCTTTGGAAACCCCATCTTGAAAATCACCCGTCTTGCATTGCATCGACTGTCCTCCTTCTGAAAGACTTCTCGAGGCACTATTCCCCTCTCGCAGATTCCTCGTCGGACAGACTGCTCGCATCAAGGAACCCTCGCCCACCCAACCGCCCAACTCAACAAGACGACGACCTCTTCGTTCTCCCTCGCTGTTCTACGCCGTCTCCGGCCCGCCCCGGCGCTGTACCTGCGGCCGTCTGTAGCGCAACCAATCACCGGTGATCAGGACCGAACTCCGCCCCACCGCCGCCTCCCGCCACCCACGCAGGCCGCCGTTGCCTATGCCTTCACCTCAGTGCCTTCGACCACGCCGCCCCTACCTACAATGCCTTCGAGCCCGCCGCCACCCCACAACTTTCGTACCGCCTCTTCCAGCCAGTTCCTCCAACTTTGAAACCGCCGCCCCGCCACCCCACATTACGCGCGACCCCGCCCCCCAGTCTCCGCCATGCCTGTCGCCGCCGTCCCCTTCGCCCCTGGCCATTCGACTCGTCACTCGCGACTCTGCGACTGCCTTCGACCCGACCGCCCCGCTACCCCCATTGCCTTCGACACCACCGCTCCCGCCGTCCATGGTCTTGCTGCGACCCTCCGCCCCACAGCCCCATCTCCCCTTTCTCCTTTTTCTCCCCGCCCCGCTTCGCCACCCCCGCCTTCTCCAGCGCCTGTCGCTCCGCGCCTCCCCCGCCCCCCGCCAATTCTGGCTCCCTAGCCTTCCCTCACCGCCACGCTTTCCTTATTGCCCCGCCTACCCCCTCCCGTCTCACCCGCCGCCCTCGCAGCGACCCATCCCCGCCACCCCCTGCCGTCGTCGCTCCAACTTCCCCTTTCGTCCTTTCCGCCGCCCTCCATTCCATTCGTATCCATTACCCGTTCCTCAACCCCCTTCGACGCCCTCATCACCGACCCTCCACCCTTACCACTCCCTCCGGAATGGCCTCCATTTCCTCAGCCGCCACCAACACGAGACTCGCAAATTCCCGTCTATCTGAGGTTTTCCTCCGTGCTCCTTCTTTCTTGATTGTGTTAGTTCAGCCGGCATGTTAGGCACCCTTGGCTACATTTGGAACTGCTGCCATTTCGAAGAAGGAGGCGAAAGAGTTCGATGGTGCCTCGACTTCAATACTCCCTCTCTGCAGGCTTACGCGTCTAGATGGGCTCCTTCGTTGTGCCAAGAACTGCGTTGCGCTGAGGCACCCGTAGCCCACTCCAAGTACCCTAAGGCATCGTAAGCCTCACCTAGAGCACCAGCCCTGCATCTGATCCCCTGCGAGTTCCATCTTTGACAGTCCAAGCCGCCCCGAAACCCGTCTCCCTAAACGCTTTCGACTGATTGATTGATTTTTTTCGTGTTTCCGGGCGCGTCAACTGCTTCGGTCATTAGTCCCGTTAGTGTAGTTCATGCTTTTTTCTAGTGAGATGGCTGTGATCTTCCCCCGCTGGATGGCGAGATCCGGCGCCAACCTACCGTCGGCTAGTGGGGTTTGCTCCTAACCAGGACTCTCCCACCAGCGGGGCACCGCCCCAGCCGGGACAAGCTCTAAGCTCCCGACCGGTCTCCCGGAATATGTGGTAGTGTAGTGCATGTTAGTGTAAGTGTGTGTGTAAGGGGAGAGGATAGGACAAGGAAGAGGAAGGACAGATCGCGCGCGGTCCGTGGCCCGTTTGGTAGGATACTGCTCCGGCATCCGCCTGGTGTTGATCGGAGAAACCATGGAAAACTACCAATCAGAGCAGCCGGCCGCTAGAATTCTCCTCCAGACAACGACTGAATTCCACCTAGCTGAAAAGCTTGTGTCGAAAATTCTGCCGTCGTCAGGACTCGAACCTAGGACCTCGCGGTCAAGAGGCGCTGCAGTGACAGTTGATGCACTGAGCTACCGCTACCGGTAAAACGCTTTCGAAACACCCCAAACCGCCACACTCTGCCTCGCTTCATTCTCCTCCACTCAACTCTCCCACATCCTCCTCTCTCGCAGACATTTCTCCTCCTAGAAGGTTTGCCTTCACCGTTTTTGTCTGCGCATCCTAAATCGACGATCCATTCTTTTTATTGTAGTTATGTGTTTGTGAGTATTTTAAACGAGGCGCGCTCGTGGATAGGCTGCGCGCGGTTTTGGGTCAGCTAGTCCACCAGGAAAGACAAGCTACCCAAACGACTCTGGACACCGCATCATAAGTGGTTTATTACAGGCCGCGAGTTCCACGGTAGGTCAGTCAGGTCTAAGTGGTTTGGCGAGTGCGAAGTGGTGTATAGTAATTCTGCCTGCGTAAGAGAGAAATAAATTGTGTCCCGTTATTTTATTCTGAGAACTTTGACCTATGAGTTTCTGAGACATCTTCCGGTATTGTGGTCATTCCCTTTTGTGTTTTGGATTTTTATCTACGGTGAACTGACAAATTCTATTGTACTATTTGGTTTACAGAAAATTGTAAAACGTGGTAAACATAAGATGTAGTTATTGATAGGTGTTGCTGCTTAATTTGGATACCTACTTCAGGGGTGTAGGTACCTTTCAACTGCTTAGGTCATTGAGACCCTTGTGTGTTGATTTAATGTGTTAGTATATAGTGTTAGTAGTATAGTGTTAGTAGATAAGTGTGTTGTATGCTTGCAATTATGTAGTGAAATGATGGTGAAAGGGAGACAAGGAAACGAGAAAAATCCCAGAAAATCTATCAAGGGCTTTCTTATTTAAACATAAATTCCCCTTGCACTGGCCTGGAATCAAATCTGCGTCCCCTCCCCAACGATAGAAGTTTAATGCAATAGCCATTACTACACAAGCCTTCCCCCTCTCGTCAATCTGATTTATCGTGAAGTAAAGATATTCTTCAGTATTTGTGTTTCCATTCTCCTTCAGATTCTTCTCAACCACTGTGAACCGTCTTAATTTCCAGTGAATTTCATTCTTTGTCCCTCTTCGTTTACCACACACCACATATTGCATCCATTTTGAGTTCGTCTATTCTATTGTCTTCAATCCCTTCCTACCCACACTTCAAATTAAAAAACACGAATCGTTGCTGCAAGCAATCAATTTCATTTACTTTTTCCTCACATTATCACTCACTCTCATCCGATACCATCGTTGCCTCCTTTCCGGGGTGGCGTCCATAATAGTAATTTCCCTTTACCTTTTGTATTATATTAGATGTTGATAAAGCTGACCATTGGCAATGGTAATAGATTCATGATTACAAACGAGATAGTGTTTAGATTAAATAAGTGTAGATAAGAGAAATATATGTATATAAGTGAATCATCGGCTCACTAGAAATGTGAGAGCTGAAAAAATCGTAATTCTTAGAGTAAAGAGAATAAATGTGGTTGCGAACTAGTACGAAAAATCTCAAAGAAATCTAGTCTATTAGAGTTCTGATGCGATTGTTGTTTTTGAACTTATACTGCCGTACTATCTACTATTTGCGAATAATATCGTTTAAAAGCGTGTAATTTCTACTATTGCAGCTCATAACGTTGCAGCGTCATTTGCAATAAGTCGTGCGTCCCAACGCGAAAGGAACTGTACTGTGTTGAGATTCGTCGGAAAATGGCGGTCAAACAGCGAGCCAACGTTGACTTCCGTTTCCGATTGGGCATCAAATTCATTACTGTAAGTGTTGAAATGTTCCCATATTCTATAAGAAACTGTGAATGATGACGAGACGTGGTACTTCCAATGTGAACCAAGCGCCGAAGTATGGAATGGTTGAGCGCGAAAATGAGAAAAAAAACGAAGAAAGTTCTTATGCAGAAAAGTGTGAAGTCATTGCTGAAAGTGTCTTTCGATTTCAAGGAAAATATTCACAGAGAATTTGTGCCGGAAAGTCAAACTGTAAACTCAGAATATTATTTAAATGTCTTAAATCAACTTTGGTCAAGATTAGTAGAGTACAAGACTGAATGTAGCAATAAAGATTCTTGGTCGTTTCTGCATGACAGTGCTCCGACCCACGGGTCTAGGAAAATCTGGGATATTTTGGATAGTGAATCCTTTTTGTGCTCGCACGTCTTGCTTATTCGCCAGATCTTACACCCTGCGACTATTGCCTATTTCCAGAATTGAAGATAGCGATGGACAGGTTTCACAACATCATACAGGACTTTTAAGAAAGTTTGACAATGATTTTACATGCAGTTCCAAAGAATGACTACATTAAATGTTTGAACAATTTTTAAATCGTTCTTAGCAGGGCGTTGAGTCAAATAAGGAGTAGTTTTAATAAAAATACAAAAATCAAGAAGGCGTTTTTCTATTTTCTATTGAACTAGTCGCCAAATAGCTCGAACAAACTGTGTAACTCATGAAAAATAAATAAATTTGTCTTTGACCTCAAAGTAAATAGCTCCGCTTAACTTAAAAAAAAACAGTTCATCAAAATGACCCTTTTTGAAACGTGTTACGTTTGCTGCGTGCCGACGCTATTACCTCCAATGGGCTTCCTTCTACGCTGCCTCACCTCTCGCGGTGCGAGCAATTGTTTCTCAGCTCCTTGCTGCCTCGCGTATGTTCAAGCCAATTGTGTTGGCATCCCTGCTTCCTCCCTCCCTTGCTTCGCCTCGATGCCTGCGCTGCTGCCTGTGGGAACTGCAGCACTGCCGCGCAACTCCCTGCGTCCGGGGACGAGATGCAAGCAATCCTCTACGCGTAGGCAACCAATCTAGACATCTTTGTGCGCCGAGGGCTTTTTTGCTTTCTGTGAAGGGAGAAATTGCTTGGCTTGTTCCCTGTTAGCTGTTCCTCCACACGATGCTCCGCTCTTCGCAATGGGTCGGATGTCGGTTTATGTTGGAATAATACAAATTCTAAACTGCGTTGAAAATTAATTGGTTTAGTTTGAGATATGAAATTTGTTAAAAAATGGAAATTAATTAGTTGTTTTTTGTGTTAAAGTTTTTAAATATTGTTGTGATAGAAAAAATATAATGATTTCCTGGAAGTTAATATACCTTAACGTTTCTAATAAAAAGTGCAAAATATAGTGACTAATATGTTTCATGGTAGTTCATTAATAACACGCGGAATAATAATTTCTTATTTAATGAACAAACAACTCAGCAATTTGGTAGAAACATATTTAAAGTCACATTACTCGTAGACAAACACGTTACGCGCTAATAATAGATAAACTCTTGTCAATATTAATTTTTTATCTTATCTTGTTTCATATATTTAAAAAATTTTCCTAATTTATGTAAAATTACATTTAGTAGTGATTTTTTCTCTGCATTCACTCAATCATTTGAAACAAAATAGTTTTTATCTTCTAACACAAGTATACTCAACAATTTCGGTGTAATATTAACTAAGAAAAAGTTAATATTGTCTACTACACCAAGTGCAAAACTGTGTTTTCTAATTATTGTCTAAAACTAATTTTAATTTTATGCTTGTTTTTGTTTTATTTTGTACACCTGTAAATTTTGCAATTTGCGTTGGACTCTTGTGTACTTCTGCAGTGATGAAAATACTTTTTCAGTAATAGTAGATTCAAGTAGAAGCGGTATTTCAACGCGAAGCGTTTTCCATTACAAATTTACTCTTACAATGCCATTATCCGGTTTACAGTTTTTTTTCATAAAATGAGGCAATCGCTGCTTAAATTCAGTTTCGATACAATCACTACCAAATCAAAAGAAAGATCCGATCCCCAACACTGCCCCCACTGTGCATGTTTGGATGCGAAAGTACCAATTTCTTGAATTGCAGAAGCTCTCTTGAAGAACAGCGATGACATCTCCCTCCTTCGAAACATTCTTGATCTTATCCGGCCTTCTCTTTTAACTTGCATTGGAGTGAACAAGGTTTGGAAGGGAGAAGAAATTAAATGTACAATTGCGAAGATTGGAGCTTGCCCTTTAATGAACTTGATGGATGAAGAAAAAGTAGAGAGAAGAAATCTGAGACAGTAAGCCGGGTCCGTTAACCGTGTGCAGTTGTAAACTCACAAGAGAAGTTTGGTAAACCGAGCGGTTCCAAGTTCCGTTGGCCGTGGTGAAGGATGTTTGACAGCAGTTAATGTCTACGTGAGAAAAAAAATTCTAGAATTTTGGGTCTACTTTCTTTTCCCTTGTACATTTAAATTTTTATGCCTTTAGATCAAATAATTAATTGTTTTCTATTTGCTTATAAATAATTGGCAAAAATATAAGTATGTAATTACTTCAAACACCAAAACTCTCAAGAAATATATATATTTTGACAATTATTCTTTTAAATTAATCACAATTGGTTTCTAGTAAATGAACTAGAATGGTAAAGGTTCTGTGAAATCTAAAGTCAGATTTTGATTATTTGAGAAAAATATTATTTTTATTCTGGAGATTTCAGTTCATAAAACTGATATTTTCAGTGACGGATTAACCATTTCATTTCATTCACAAGGGCAAATTATCTGTTATATGCTACACGAAGATTTGTATTATTTTTAATAATATATTATTTATGTTATGTGACATGCATGAAAATTCCTAATTCGGAAAGATGCATATGATGTTCACTCACTAAGTTCGTGCCTCGCTTAGAAAAAACATATTTTCTCAAAAACTAAGAAACGTAGCAAGAAACGGTTTGAAACATCTAAAAGAGAATAAAACAGATCAAACTTCTCAATAAAAATTGAAAAATACGAAATTCCACCATTTTTTATCATTCTTAAGTAGAGAGTTACCTTAAACAGCTGTGAAGGGAGTCAACCGAAAAAGAAATTCAAAAATTGTAGAAAGCGGCTGCTCTGATCTAAGAATATACTGCTGGATGCGGTAGCTTATGTGTTGGATGCCTGAGAATTAATTTTACGAACTTCAAGAAGGCGTAGAGGGATCGAAAATGTTGACTTTTTGCCAATGAACATGTAGTGCAAAATTGCATTTAGCGGATTTATATGCTTTTATATTGGGTCATTTGCCTCTGATTTTTTAAAAAAAAATTTAAGCACAGGTGTTTGGCATGTCGCATTCTGATGCAAAGGAGACCTTCCTGCCGTACATTAGTGCATATGCGGTTGCATCTCACATCTCACTCAGGGGGCAAATATAAAAATGTACAAATGCACGTAACACCGTTAGAAGCAACTGTATGATCCTTGATAGAAAATTATCATGTTACACCCCCCTTCACGTCCTAAACGTTTACAACAATATTATATAATATCCTGTTGTTACGAGAGCGCTTGCTACACTGAGATGTTCTAGGTTTCAGCACCAAAAGACGTGGATTTCCAACACTAGCGAACTACCATAGTCAGGCGAAGTCACTTGCTGCAAGATAATTTTTAATTGTTCAAAATAATGTAGGCAGAAAGTAAAATATTTTAATTCTTTAATGATTCAAACTATATAGTCGTGCAATCTCGTATTTTCTTCATAGTATTAGTTATTTTGTTTAAAAAATAATTGATACTGTAGTATATGCTCTGAACACCGTATTTATCTTGGTAATATAAAAATTTATATATTGGGAATTCTAGAAACGGTCTGATGATTTCAAGGAAACCCCAAGGAAATATGCGGTATAATATTTTTGTTCTAACCGATTTCCCAACATTGTTGAAAAAATAGAGTCCAAATTGCACGATAGAAAACTTGGATTTTCTTTTGGAAGTTTGCTTAAGTTAATAGAAAAGTAACATCATTTCAGTAACTTAAGTAACAGGAAAATAATCACACATAAATTTCATGCATCATTTGTTTCATTTGTTTTCGTGAGCACCAATCATAATGAATCGGTATATGTTGAAGTCAGTCATCGTCTTGTCAACATGACATTTAGTACATCGAATCTTACATTTGAATTTAATTATATTATGAACTTCACACTCATGAACGAAGACAGTACTTCTCCAAAAACTCTCGGAACCCTAATTTTCTTTGCATTATTATACCTTTCATATTTTAATGACGAGATATGACACAAATTGACGCCACAATAAGTATATCTAGGTAATACGTTCATGAGTGTATCACATGGAAAAATTATAAATTAGAAAATTGGTCTTAATTACCAAAACATATAAAACCAAATTCCATTCTGAGCCAATTCCAACATTCACATAGAATTTGCAATTTCCAAAGTCATTTTCTCACACGACAATATTCCTACATGTTCACCTTGTCTTCAAAACTACTAGCCGCGGTTGCCGCCCGACCCTATAATCGTTTCCTCTTAATGTCAGGGGAAATTTCAGGCAGTTAAAAGGCGGTGTCTCTAATCGATCCTTCGCTTAACCTGCCGTCAGCAACTGTGTTAGCAAAACTAAATGTTTTGCATGGGTTCGCTCGCTTGTTTCCAACCTTCTGCTTTTTAAATTGTTTTTATAATGTGGGTAGATCCAGAATGATGTGGTTAGAGCAGTTCTGAGTGATGAAACTGGTCATTGGATTCCAAAACTGGTAAGGAAGAAGAGGGTTTTACAATATTAATTACATAAAATAATTTTATTATAGTTTTAACATTTCTATTTGTAGTTACGAGTATAGTATTCGCAATCGACTCACGTGTTGTTAAAAGATAAAAGCTGTGTTGTTGTTTCTTAAATAATTTGATGTTGAATTTGTTTTAATTATTTCTTGCGCTTTAGTAATATAATTTTTAATTGTTCTAACATGCAGTCATTATTGATTTAATAAATATTTCGTGGGATATATCCCCTTCTTTGTTATTTGTTCTTACATCTCTTTAACTGTAATTATGACTATTTCAAAACACCATTTCATCAACTCTATGGATGCCCTTAACTCGGCCAAATACAAAATAAAATAACATACAAAAACCTATGCACGATAAAATAATTCACGTTTATATTTTTCACTTACCTAACGACAACAAATACTCAGCCAGCTGTATTACAATTCAATTCCATCCCTACTCCGATTGTCAACACCAAGTCACCTCTGGTACATCAGCTCTTTCGGGCGTCTTAATTTCGAACCGTAGCCCATTTCACCAGTGCCTCTTTCAGGCGCTGCTTTCTCCGCCATCGCAAGCGGAACGAGTCCTCGGGGAGACGAGGCAAAGAGGGGGAGAGAGGGGGAGGGAGAGGGGGAGAGAGAGAGAGAGGCGACGTTCAGTTGCCCTCCGAAGAGAGGGTGGAGGCTATCACATTCGCGGTGCTGTCGCCCTGCTCCTCCAGGGCAAATATAACAGCACCGTGTGTAATTAGAGCTATTTTTATTACCCTTGCACACCGCATTGGGCGGGCGTTACCGTTTTCTCGCTGGTTACTACTACGTAACTCCGGCCTTGCGACTTCTTCCGCCGCCAGCGCTGTTCCACTCACAGCGTCGCGCCCCTGCTGCAACCACAGCTGCTCCATTGCATCAGGGTGGTGCTTAGCGCTGAGGTCGATAACGTCCGGCTCCTGGCGGAGAGAGAACACAACGTGACGCGTCGAAACATGGACTGAAATGGAGAGAAGTACGACTTCACCAACGTTTCAGAAAATTCTATTTTTTCCTATGGTACTTGGTGGAAGCTAATTGAAATCAATATGTTTGTATGTGGGTTTGCAATATGGGCGTAAGTGAGGCTATTCCTCATGAAAATGCCATACACACTTACATCATTTACACATACACATAGAATAGAATGCATTGTTACAGAATAGATTTTAGGCAACCTATAAAGGAGAAAAAAGCTAAAAATATGAAACGTTTGTCCTCCAGATACATTTCTTTTTCTTGACAATTCATGGTTTGCTATAACTGTTTCATAGAAAAAGGTGGTCAAATACAAGGAAATAACCGTTCGTTTTAAATACATTGTTGTAAACAATGCAGGAGGTTTTTCTTTGCCTTTGCTACTATTTTTTTATGTTATTCCTCTTTCTCAGGAACCATTCAAAAAGTATTCCAGGAAAGAGATACCAATATCGTTTACAAAAGAGGTTTATCTACCTTTCCCAAATTATTCTAAGATACTTATGACACATAACTAGAGAAACTGTATTTAAAAAGTTCTTGATGCACAATCCTCGTCTGGTTCATAGAGTTCGGTCGGCGAATAAACAATCTCTACCAATCTCTGATCATGTACCGCACCCAAAGTTCCGATTGTGTCATTATCTGTTTCTTCTACTACGCTACTTTTTCGCTTCCTACCTAATATATAGGTTACTAAACGCTACAATGTTAATTAATTTATCATATTCTTCCCCCGTTGTCATTGTCATCACTATCTGTTTTCATTTTGGTACTGCTTACGATCAGTCAACAACACATTCTTAACCTACAAAATTATTTCCATCTTTCCCGCTTTCTCCGTTTTCACAAGTGTCTATGCATTAACCATTGCTAACACCAACATCAATCTAATTTTCTTACAAATAATGCCCATTTGTTTTGTTTAGAACACCTCTTCTAGTATATTCCCAAACTCTATTCTTCGTTTTCACTTGCGCTCTCCCCCTATATCAATCTCCACACCATGACACCCTGTCTTTATACTCACTTCTACCCCACCTGCAGAATAATTTCCGTCTTATCTCACTCGTTGTTGACATCGCACCCCTTCCCCCTTGCCACACTCCCATCAGCTTCTCAGTAATCCTTAACCCCACCAAGAACGTATTGTAACGAGTCGAGATGTCAGAGACTTTGAACATCAGGAAGACGTTCGTGTGCACGGCCTGCTTGGACTAAAAGTACAGATCGACCAGACCGGACACCCTAGTGACAGACAAGATACGCCAAGAAAGTAAATCAACAACCAGATCGAAAGTACATGCCTGATTGATTTGAGAATGATTTGAGGTGTGGTAGATGACTGAAAAACTTTGTGCTAAGTACGGCGTGGTATATGTTCAAGCATGGAGAAAAGCTTAACGTTTCAGTTAACAACAGAGGACGTACGTGCAGGAGAAATTTGAAGATTCAATGATTTATAGACGTGAGCGGGAGGATGTGTGATCGGAGACGTGAACAAACTGTAATTATATTCAGAGAACTGTTAAGATTAGTTGTTTTTTTCTAGCTGTTAATTGTCCAAAGTTTATTTCTTCACTTTTTCATTTTATTACTGTTAAATATTGTAAATAAATGTTTGTTTTGATTTGAAATTTGAAAATGTTTTAAATGTAATCAAATGGCAAGTTACATTTATTCAAGTCTTCGATGTATGCCTGAGAATCATCGGGTCTAAAACAAATAAATGGATATTCCTTTTTTTTTTATTCTAACTGGTGAATTTGATTCATTAAAGAAAAAAAATATATCCATTTCAATATTTTCTCTCGACGTTGTTGCCTCCTGTCATCGCCATCCTCCCTTCTCATTGTTTCCACCGTCATGTTGGTCCCCACTCCCGCACCTTCCCCATTTCTACGAACGTTTTGCCCTTCTCCGCCGCCACTGCCATCGCCATCCCGCGCTCTAAGCCCCCTCATCCGCGACTGCATTCGCCAAGGCGCAGCGACGCATCTCCACGCCTAATGCCGCGTCTTATTCCCGACGGCGCCAGCGCTCCTGGCGGTGGGTCGAGGAGATGGAGTTCGCATACGGAGAGAGCGCTGCCTGGCGGCGCGGGCACGAAAGTAATAGCATAATTTCACTCTTTTGTTTCGTTGGAGCGGCAAATGGAAAGGACTTCTGTCCTTCTCCGTCCCTCTGCAGACTTACGACTCTTTTTCTTTCTTTCCGTTCTCCTTTTCGTTCTTTTTTTACGTTTCTAGATTCGCTTTTTTAAAGCCCGTTCCTCGTCATGCTACTTGTCCTTTCAGTCCCTCTTAAATCCTTTTCTCCGCGCTTTCCCTTCCGACAGTGCGTAACCGCACGCGTGTTTCAAAAAATTGGACACTCGTCTCCCGTCCTCGGTCCAACCGCAGCGGTTTTCGTGCTTCGCGGAACAGAGCGAAAATGCAGTGTGCGGTGGAGAAAGAGGGCCGGGCGGTGTAGTTAGGCAATATATACTCGGGCTTTTCTGGCTTTGCTCAAGAAAGCAATGGTGGAAGAAAGGGAAATGAAATTTGTGTGGGATGAATATGGTATTAAGTTGGACTGGGGTGTGAGGGTCTCGGTATGTCGAACTTGTTTGTGATGGGTGGATGAAATTGAGAGATGGAATACGTAATGGTTAGACGTGTTTTATCTGCGGTATAGTAATGTTCAAATGTTTGTTACCATTTTCCTACAAAATATTAAAGGCACGTGTTCTTAAATAATACAGAATTTTTTATGCCTATAACTGATAAATAGTATATGACGTCCAAACTATTCCGCAGCTCTGTATCAAACTATTGATAGTAAGGAAGGAATCCAAGAAACTGTGTTGCTTCAAAGGTTGATAGGGGTTACCTGACAAACATTTTAGAATCCTTAAACATTAATTGACTTTGAAAATATATGAATAAAAATTAGGTTTTGAGTTTAGAAGTTAAAGTAAATAATAGTATATAATATTTTATTGTTACATTGAGGTGCAATATCGTAAAGTAGTGAAAACAGAGACCATCAAAAAGTCTTTCTTCTCAACTTTGTCTTTATAATAGACTATGTAAATAAATAAAAATTTATTCGTTATATATCGTCAAATCAAGTATAAATTTTGGCAATCAATTTCACGGATTGCATTGAAATTGGTGTATTTAAAATGTTTATTGTATTTTCTGTACTTCCTGTGCTGTTTCAACAGTTACACATTTTGCAGTCTATTAGAACATAATATTTCAGGATAGACATCGTTTGTGATTAATAAGGGTATTTGTAGCCCAGAAATGGATCGCACTTATGCAACGTTGAAGTGTCAGTTTCTGCTAAGGGGCGAGTCCCTGCTGTTTGGCTCCTCTGTCAAGCGGTCAACGGCCTCGGGTTCCCTTTCCCTTCCCTTCCCCTCAGATCCAGCGAAGAGCCTTGGGAGCTGCACCCTCGCCCTCTCGCCGCTGCTCCTCCCACAGCACCACGCACCACTCTCGCATCCTCACCCCGTTCCGTCTGACAGCGGTCTCAGTAACTGCTGTACCTCGACCTCATCCCCTTGCCACCACTTCATCTCTCACTGCTCACTCCCATATCGTTTCACTTCCGCCTCCGCCCCCTCCCTCCTCATTCTGCACCGCTCCGCCCACTTACTCACCCCGCCCGGCTGTCTTCACCCTACCGCCTCCCCGTGCGCTCTCGTCCCACCCCTTTTCCCAACCCTGTTCTCAACACGGCCAGTGTCACCGCCCTCCTCCCAGTCCTCATCCCAACCCCGCCCCTGTATCCCTCTGCGGCCTCCGTCTCCACAACTATTGCTACTGCCGCCCTCGCGATTCTCTCCCGTTCGCCCCGCCCCCTCAATCTTGCCGCGTGCCAGCCCACTCTCTCACCTCCCTTCCTCGGACCCGGCCCCACCACGACCATTGTTCCGTCCCCGTCACCGTCCTCCTTCCAGCCCCAATACCCACCTCGCCTGTATATTCTTCTGCGGCCGCGCCGGCTGCCTCCACTTCCTCTACCCTCACCCCAGCCGCACCCGCTCTTTTCTCCCGCTAACCCTACCGCGTGGCAACCAACCCTCGCAACTCCCTTCCTCGGTCGTCATCTCCACCAAGGCCACTGCCTCCAATCCCGTCCCCGACTTCGTCCTTCTCTCAGCCCCCAGCCCCTCACCGGCCCTGTGGTGCGCTGACTGCCTCCGTCTCCTCAACCTTCGCCACTGCCGTCCCTACTATTCTCTCCCACTCGCTTCGCCGACTGCCAACCCACGCTCACACCTTTCTTCGGACTTCACGCCCACCAAGGCCACTGCCCCCAACCCCGCCCTCCCCGACACCGTCCTCTTCCCAGTCCCCATCCCCACCCCTCCGCTGTATCCCTCCGTGGCCACGCTGACTGCCTCCGTCTCCTCAACCCTCGCCGCTGCTGCCCCCACTCTTCCCTCCCGCTGGCCACGCCCCCTCCATCTCGCTGCTTGTCGTCCGGGGCTTCGGGGCCGGGGCATCAGCCTGCGGCGCAGCGGTCTGCGCCGTGCCGCGCCGCGGCAGCGTCTTGGCGACGACCGCGGCCGCCCTCCGCCCTCGCCCTGGGGCCGGGTGACAGCTTCCGGCCTGCGCCATCAGATCCTCCTCAACTTCCGGCCGGACCTCTTGGGGCCCCCGCAGACGACGTTTGCGGCTCGGCGCTCCGCGATGGCGCGAAAGGAAGGAGGGCAGAAACGCAAAAGCAAGAGCAGGATGAAGGGCAAGGGAGTTCGCAAAGGTTGCAAGACAGTGAAACAGAGAACAAAAGCACTGTCTTCGTAAAAACATTGTTTTTAAATTATTGACTAACACAACTACAATAAATGTAAAAGTGTTCTGGCAATATAAATTCAAACATAAATACTAAAAATAAATGTATAGTGTTTATCACAGAGTGACGGGAAAAAGTAGGAGTAGGATATTCAGTTTATAATGGGAAGGATTTACATGTAAAATTTTCTAATTTAAATTGTAAATTTAATTTATAAATAGCATACTGAATTTATGAGTCTTGCCAAACAGGAAACCAGTATGTACGTATTACTTGTTAAGTAATGCTGTAATGTGATTTTAATCATACGTGATTCTAACGAGTTAAGAGGGGCCAAGAAGTTGGAGGATAGAGAAAAGGGTGGAACATAACAAGAAAAATAATGGCGAGATAAAAAAGTGGTAGCTCTCGTAAAGAAGAGACAAAGTGTAATGCAAAATAGATTTGATTTTAGAGGTTAGTGTTGCCAGAAGAGAAAACAGACTTCAATTTCTGATTCTATTTGCGGTACAATCTTGCAAAGAATTATAAAAATAACCCCTATATTGAGGTTGAGAACTCAAGATGGAATATGTCTATAAAAATTCACAACAGGAGTACTTGTATACTTGTAATGTATTTGCAAATAAAAATATACAAGTTTACAAGGACATAGGAATTTGATGTGAACAAGGTTATTGATATAGGATTATCAAACAACTTCCACCACTGCAATTTCATTCTAGTGCTCGCCTCCAAGCCGTGCGGACCTAGTAAGCCGAGCTCCCGCAGTTCGTCAGTTAACTAGTATCCCGTAGTGAGTGAACTGCGAAGTTGCAGTAGCAACTTAAATGATATCGTGTGATAAGTGAATGTCATTCGATGTCCACTCATCAACAGGGCATGCGATAAGCAGTGCTCTTTTAACTCTAAACTACGGTGGATTTGACACCTCCTTCACAGACGAAGTTCTTCAAAACCCGGAAATGTTACCATCTAGTGAAGATATGGATTTCATCACAGACTTAGCCCTGATGCAGCACAACCCCGAAGTGAATCTCGAGGTTGGCAACTCAACAGTAAACGCGACCAACGGTGAAACCTACCCTTCAACGGCAACCTCTCTCACCAGAAAAAGGTCAGTCGGTGATATCTCAAACTCTCACGAAAACAAAAAAATGAATGTAGATCCCAACAAATCTAGTGATCCATCTCAATTATCAAGTGAACTTGAATATAATGTGCCTACCGATAACAGATTTAGTGAATTAGGAAAAATCAATGATGAGATTTGCTTACCTAAACAATCACCCAAACGATAATTTGTCTCAAACAGGTAAAATTACTCCAATATATGTGTCTAATATAATGAACATTAATAATTTCACCAAGGAACTTAAGCACAAAGTTACAAGTAGTTTCATATCAGATGTTAAATATGACAAAGTCAAGATCAGTGCCAAAACACCAACAGACTTCCGTAATATATTTAAATACCTTATACAAACACAAAGGAGCTCTCATTCGTTCGAAGATCCTTCAAACAAAAAATTTTCAGTGGTTTTTAAAAACCTGCATCAATCAATAACAGTATCCGAAATAGCATTAGACTTAAAGCAGCGGTACCCTTCAATACTGAAAGTGACCAGGCTCCAAAAGGACGGCAACCCCGTTCCTGTAGTGGCCGCCGAATTTAACGAAACCGAACCAATTGACATCATTCTATCAATAGATCAAATATGTAACCATCGAGTGAAGGCAGAAAGACGTAAAAAAACGAAAGGCCACTTGCAATACCAAAGATGTTTGGATTTCGGTCACACAAAAAATAACTGCAATCACGGCATCAACTGTGCGTTCTGTGCGGGCAATCATTATTCAGTAAAGTGTCCCAAGAAGAACGAAACTCCAACGTGTGCTCTCTGTAAAGGAAACCACAGGGCGGACATTAGGAACCAGAACTGTTTATACTTTAAAGAGATAAGTGAAAATAAAACCAAAGCCCCGTCCAATGATAATAGTTATGTAAATCAGTCCTTAACTGGTCAATCCTCACAAACCAACCTTAATCAACAATTACCACCATTGCCTCAATCCAACACAATTCCGAACTTCAACCATATTTTGAACTCCCAAAATCAACCCAAAACTGCCCAAAACTCCCGTAACACTTCCCCACCAAATTCTCAATCACCAAACCCTCACGCCAGCAACACGATAATCAACACAATTATAAATACCATCACCTCATGCATTATTAATTTCATGAATTCTTTAATACCATTATAATCAGCACCATACAAAACTCCGTAACCGCGTACTTAACCAATAGCACTGACAGATAAACCCAACAATAATTTAACCTGCTTAAATTGGAACTCCAATGGAATAAATAAGAAAAAGGTGGAATTAATTCACTTTCTGCACCATTACGACGTTGACATTACATGCATAGTTGAAACGCACCTCAATCAAAAAAACAAACTATTCATCCCAAATTACACTCTTTACAGATCTGATAGGTCTGAAACCAAAGGTGGGGGCGTACTAATAGCAGTAAAATCATGCTATAATCACTACCAATCTAATCTTCCCAACTCCCCGGGCATTGAAGCCATCGCAATTAATATAAATATAAACAATCAACTATGGAAAATAATATCAGTATACAAGCCACCAAGTACTAAAATCCAATACGCAAACCTACAAAATTTCTTCCAGCCCACGGAAAATGTCCTATTGTTAGGTGACCTCAACGCCGAACATACAAGCTGGGGCTGCCAAACCAGTAATCACGATGGCAAAATCTTAGCAAATATAATTAATAAATTTAACTTAAAAGTTTTATCTCCTCCCGAATCAACATATTACCCATTCAACCGTCTGCGCAAACCGGATATCCTTGATTTAGCCATAACCAACACAAAAATAAAATTTCACATTACAACAATTTTTGAACTAGACTCAGATCACATTCTGGTTTTAAAGACTACCCAACAATTAACCCCTTAACACACCCCTACCCCTAAAATAAATACTTTAAAAATAAACTGGGCAAACTAACAAACATTAATCAGAAATGCAATTCCTAGATTAAAGATCCTGAAAACTCCAATTGAAATAGATCAATCAGTGAACTATTTGAACGAACTAATTATCTCCACTATTAAAAACTCTCAACCCACCATACTACCAAACGCTAACAAAAACACATACAGCAAATTACCTCAATCTATTCAAAATGCAATAATCACAAAAAATAAAACCAGAAGACTGTGGATCCAACTTAAAACGAGAGAACGTAAGAAGGAACTAAATCTAATCACTGACATTGTCAAAAAACTCATAAAAAATCACAAAAATCAACAATTTCATAATCTACTAAATTCACTAAACACCAACAACTCGCTCTGGCAATTTACCAAGAAAATACTAAAAAAGAAAGACACAATCTCTCCCTTGAAAACCACGACAGGTAAAGCTTATTCATCATATCATAAAGCTGAAGAACTTGCTGACTATTTTGCATCGACATTCACCTTAAATAATTCACAATTTCATCCCGAACACAACACCATAACAAAAACAGTCAGAGAAAGTATTCATGGACCTCACCACAAAATCCAATACACATCTCCGACTGAAATCAATAAAATCATTAAAAACCTTCCAACTAAAAAATCCCCAGGTTACGATTGCATTAATAACACAGCTCTAAAGTATTTGCCACCCCCAGCAATAGCGTTTTTAAATAACATTTTTAACTCATGCTTCAGAATCGGCTATTTTCCACTGACTTGGAAGCATGCAATTATCATTCCGATCCCCAAACCAAACAAAAACGCTGCCTTCACCGACAGTTACCGCCCTATAAGCTTGTTACCAAAAGTTTCAAAAATTTTCGAAAAAATTATCCTAAAAAGACTAAACAAACATCTCCACCTAACAAAAGCTATACCAAAAGAACAATTTGGATTCACAGAAAAAAATATCCACACAACATCAGTTACTCCGTATTACAGAACATATATACACAGCCTTTCAAAGAAAACACCACACTAGCGATTTTCATAGACATTACAAAAGCATTTGACCAAACATGGCATCAAGCCCTGAACTACAAATTAATCAAAATTGGCACTCCCCACTTCATACTCTCAGTAATAAATAGTTTTCTTGACAATAGAACATTTTCGGTAAATGTTAACAACCATCTCTCAAATCCCAGATTAATAAACGCCAGACTCCCTCAAGGTTCCCCACTTTCTCCGACCTTATTCAACTTGTATATCGCTGATCTTCCTAAACTACATAATATTCGAACAGCTCAATTTGCGGATAATACGGCCATATTCTCTTCAGACACATCTATGAATCTAATTAGAAACAGAATGCAATTATACTTTCACATGTTGGATAGCTGGGCTTCCAAACTCAAGATACAGTTAAATCCAAGTAAAACTTCCGCCAAAATATTCACACTAAGACCTTACACTCCACCCATTCCTATGACACTGAACAATAACACAATAGAATGGTTACCCCTCAACAAACCGGTTAAATATCTCGGACTTCAACTAGACACCAAATTAAACTGGAAGCAACACATAGATAACAAACTAATTCAAGCCAAAATAAAATTACTGCAGCTAAAACCATTAATTCACAGAAATAGCTCGGTACCATTCAATTCCTCCATTTTAATATTCAAAACAGTCATAAGACCTCTACTACTGTACGCCTGCCCCATATGGATCAACGCCTCCAAAACCAACATTAACAGAATTCAAGTAATACAGAATCAATTTCTTAGAACAATTGCCAACGCCCCATGATTCGTATCCAACCTCCAACTTCATAAGGAATTTAACCTCGAACCGTTATCACAGCATATAGCTTATCTCTCCACTAACTTTTACTCCAGCTTAAATCAAATCCCCTCCCTGGTGCCTTTCAGACTCGGTAAAAATCCCATCCATCAAACCAGAATTACAAATAAATACCCCTACCATTCATTTTTCATCAAATTCGCTGAATTGGAACCTGATTAGAGGACCCACTTAGGGATTCCTTTCCCATTGTAATAGTTGTAAGTTAATTGTAAGTTAATTTTAAGTTAGTTAATAATAAAGCAATACATATGTAAAGTTGTTAACAACTATTCTATGTACCTACCATCAAAACCAATAAATTAAAAAAAAATTGAAAAAACAAAAACAAAAACAACTGCAGTTCCAAACACACAATAAAAACAGTTGAAACTCAGAGGAGGTAAAAAGTGTAACCATGAAATTGCATACAATTACGTGTCCACGTTCAAACATCATTGTATCCCGTTTGTCAAATACACGGTAAATCCCATGAAAGACTGTCTAACTTCGGTGCTGGAAAAATAATTACATGTGTTGTGATTCCCAATAATGTTTTTTGCCTTAATACTAAAAAATAGTAGATTCAGCAAAGTCATTGGAAGGTGACAGCACGAAGGGCAGTTGTTCATAGGGTTGTGCAAAGTATCATTTTATCTAGAAAATCTAGTAGGGAGAGTTATACAGGGTGTGTAGGGTCCAGGAAAGTTATTGAACCGAGGGACATGGGGCAGGAAGCAGGCGGAACCGGATACGGGGGAGGTGCGTTGAATCAGCTTCAAAGCGGAGGATGTGGAGCACATCTAAGGCTTCGAGGACAACTGGGAACCTGAGCTGCAGGACGACGCACCAAGAGGGAGAGGGAAAGAGAAAGGTAGGCAATGAATAGAGTTAGTAAAGGGGAGCTCGCGAAGTTGTTGTCCACGAAGGAGTTAAAAGACTTTCAAGAAAAAACAGGGACAAAGGAAACGTGTAGCATTTTTGCTAATACTTTAGAATTTTGCGTGAATTTTTACTTTTGCTGGATACACACAATCAAGGTCACCTGGAAATGAGTAATATGAGAAACAAATGTAAAAAATAATAAAATTAGAAAAATATGTCGAAGGTGAAATTGTTGGGGGAGTTATACAAAAGATAAATGGTTCTAAGAGCTGTTATACGAAAGATAAAAATGAGTCTTGTTCATGGATCGAGCGGGAATTGCGATAGACGAGTGTTACTTTTGAAAGAGCAAAGGTTCCACAGCAGAGGCAGATTCAGAATTTATCAGATTTTATAAAAAACATTTTAGACTTGAAAATTTTATAAAAGACATTTTAGAATTAGAAAGTTGATCTAACTCGTTTTAGGTTTTTATAATTCTTTGTAATCATACTGTTGGGCTGAACATTAATTGACATAACAAATTAATTTAAATAACAAATATCAATTACAAATTTTATTCAATGTTTTTACTTTTGATCTTGCGATAAGTTCTTAGAAATAGCCAGCAATGCTAAGGAAGAGTGGGAGGTCCATACTAGAGAGAAAGGAAGAAAAACTGACGAGTCTTTGCCTCTTCACTCAAGAAACTTGCAAGTTGCGCGGTCAGGAGACGCTAAAAATCGAATAGAAAAATAACAAACTAATGAAGAGACGAGAAAATGAAAAAATGAGTAAGTAGGACAAAATAATGGCGAGGCAAAAAAGGTAGTTGGAATGGAGAAAGAAATAACGGAGAAAGGAAGAATAGTTTGGAAAGTGGAATTAGTAGTAGGGAAGTTGGGAAAGAGAAAGAGGGAATCAAGATGGGGAAGTTGTGAACGGTGGAGTTGAGAACGACAAGGAAGTTGGAAAACGGGGGGACGGTGAGAATGACGGGAAAGGTGGAAACAGAGGAAAATGACGAACATTGGGGAAATTAGAACGTGAAAGTTGAGAACTTCGGAACGGTGGGGAACTGGCATTAGTGGAGAAGCCAATAATAGTGGAGAAACTAGGTACTATGGGAAACGGGAAGAACGAAACTCGGCAACAACTTTCTTAAGCGGTTGCAGCTGGAGAATCAGAAAGCGCAATAGTGAGTGGGGGGGGGGGGGAAGGCAAAGGTGAGAGGCGCTAACCTAAGCGCCGGTGGTTGTGGATCAGAGCGAGGGATTGGCCATGGGCGGTGGGAAGCGCGGCGGCGCCACAGAATATGTACTACACAGAAAGGAAAGTACAGGGCGGCTCCTTTGATCTTCAGTGAGTCACCGTGCACCGCGGACTGCCACATTGAAACTGTGCAAAGGAACCGCAAGAGTCAGCTCAAACGCCATTTACTCAAAAACAGTTCCGAATTTTTCCTTCTATCTTTTCCAACAGGTAGTGCTAAATGCACTATTTATTATGACATAAAATTCATTTTTGTGAATTATTTCGTTTTTTCAAAAATTACTCTGAAATTTTTAAAAATATTTATCACGCCGTTAATATATTTCTAGCGATTTGTAAACACTATTGCATTTGTGAGTTAAAGTGCTATAAATTACTTCAAATAACGCTTTACGAAAACTCAAAAATTCTCTGTGAAAGAGATTCAATTTCGCATTTTTAGAAATGCTTAAACAATGTTTTATTAAAAAAGGCTCCAAAGTATTTAATGAAAATTGTCATTTTGGACGATGTTTTACACTTCTTTAATATTCTTAAAGTAATATTTCTTTCCTCCTGTTGGGAAACCAGATAATTGAGAATTTTTTTTAAAATGTGCTTTGGGCGGTGATAGATGAGAGCTCGCTAGATTATGTAGCAAGTCCGATAAACTAGCCCAGACCATAGACAATAGAAATCGAATACGACGAAGGCTGTGCCATTCTATGGCACTACTAGTTATGCATTTATAATTCGTAATCTTGTTATCTATTTTTTATTTATTTTTGCCAATGTGCAATATTAATATTTGCGTAAAGGAAGCAAATCCTCGGGTTACGTATGTTTTTGCTAGTTATACACACACCAAATACGAGTAAAACGGAAGTAAAAGGTACCTTCACCACCATTCACCGTACAACGAACGCCGGGTCTTACTGCGGTTTACACCGTTTCAATATGGCGACCATGCGCATCATATCGGAGCACGAATCGTGGGTAGCTTTCCTTTCAATGTAGACTCAGTGGTTAGGTGGAAGAGCAGGCCGTATGGCCTGAGCCTCGCCATTAATAAAGACATTATTATTATTATTATTATTATTATTATTATTATTATTATTATTATTATTATTATTATTTCTGAGTAGTACCTATTCTGTGGCGTCGCGGCGTCGCTGAGAGACCTGCGAGGCCCGGACGCGCCGCCAGAGGCCGCATGAAAGTGGCCTGCTGAGCACACACGTCTCCAAGGACCCCTTCGGAGCCCGCTCCTGCCTCGCAGAAGACGGTCGCTCACAACCTCCCCCTCCTCGTTCAACGTGTGGCCTTTTTTGTTGGACTTAGTGTTTTTTTGTAAAAAAGGTTGTGATGTGTTCGCGAAGTATCTCTCGTCGAAAAATAGTTTACACACAAAAAAACTTGAATGAAGCTTTATTGAATTTCCAGTCCACTTCTAATTGGTTGTGGGCGGTGTATTGTGTGTTTTTCATTAGATTAAATGTGTTACATGTAATGCGACTGCGGTAGCGATCTTACAACGTCAACAAAATTTTATAAATTTTCTTGCTTTATTATCTTTATATTGAACATTGTTGGCACATAAGCGGTCAAAATTAATTCAAATTTGGCGCCGTTCTTGGAATTCAATCATATACAGCTATTCTTTGGCGCTAAGTGTCAGCAAAGGGTATACATTTCAAACGTCACGCTTTCGGACTTGGTATTTTTTCTGTAGAAACCACGGACGGGCTTCATAAGAAAGGCAATATATTTTTCGTATGAAAGTCCTCGGAACTATTGAACTGCTTTCTAGGAAGGGCGATAGAGCGCGCCAAGGGACGGATACAAGAAACGAGCTGAAGATAACATTTTCATATTGGCGCGATTTCGAGGAATCTGCCTGCTACTTGCGACGCGCGACGCGATCGCTTCGTTTCAAGATCGAGAACTTGAGTGGTTCCACGCGGCGCTCATGTAAAGGCGAAGGAGTTGAAAGTTAGAATTTTACGTTGGTAGTGGTCTAGCTCACAGCGTGTAGACTCTGTGAACAGAGTATGGCGCGGAGCCTCTGCCTAAAATTTTATCACACCTGAATTAGACACAAAACTATTAACGAAAACGATTTCGCCCAGACTAAGTAATACTGACAACTTCTTCAATACTCAATAACTCTTTCGCTGAGGTAAACTTCTCAATTGGTTCTTAATTGGCTTTCCCAATTTTCCCTTGTGTCAAGGGTCTAAAAACTCAAGCTATTTTGCATCCTCAGCACACATTATCGTGAGGTTGTCACTTGCTGAGCAGATAATGTGTTTGTGCTAGTGAATCTTGCTCTTAAGTAAATCATATTACATAAAACATCTGCGAGTGCTCAAATTGTGGATTCTTTCGATGAACGTCTGTAAGATGATAACTACAATTTAAAAATGTGTTTATATTTCGTGGGCGAAATTATTGTTTCTTGCTCTCGATATCGATTTTTGCCGAACATGATAGGTGGAGCCGATCTTGAAAAAATCAAGATTAGCAAAACCAATCATTTCGTTACAAATATATACAAATTTTGATCTTCAATCGTATGATTCTATTAGAAATCAGGATTTGTTTCGCATGTATTCCCTTTGTTTGATATCAAAGCACCATAGTCGTTGGCTATCTCAGTGCGAAAATTTAACGCGTAGACTTCACGTTTTTCAGATGTCTTTGAAAAGGTCTATCACGTCTAGAAGAATGCAAGATCATTCATATTTGTACAATTGTAGAAAATAATATTTTGTAAAAGTGGTAATTTGAAACATTATACGTTGTATTTCCATTGCAAGAATATTCTCTTACGAGTCTTACAAAAATATGACTATTAGTAATTATGTAGCATTGAGTTATCATGCTGAAATTTTATCATGTATCTCTTCCCTTTCGTGAGTATTCCTTTCCATTTCATTTGAAATTTTATCATAGTATAATAAGTGTGTTCACTTCTCGAATAGACACTGTTAAACGAAGGGTTATGGCATATTGTAAGTAACGCGTTCCAACCTCATGTAAAGAATTGTTGTTTTAACCAAGTTGTTGTGGCGTTTATCATATCTATTTCCCGCTTAAATACTTCAATTTTTTATCCATAAACATCTACCATTCGATGATTGTGCTTACAATTCAAGGAAAAATGCAAACCCTAGACTGTAATTATCTATTGAGCAAAGAGGACACAAAAGTGTCGACTGGATGGCCGAGGTGGCTAAGAGCGAGTACCGACTCAGCGCTTCGGTCCGAAGGGTCGCGGGTTCGAGTCCCGCCTTGGGCATGGCTGTTTGTCCCTTGACTTTGTGTGTGTTGTCGCGGAGGGCCTCGCGTTCTGCTGACCTCAGATCAGAGGAACCCGCTAGTGTGTCTAGTGTATGGTCGAGTATGCGTCTCTTCGGGACGTAAAGGGCAACCGGCTGTCGGCTGGATACAAGCCCTAGGGAAAAAAAGGACACAAAAGCGTAAACCTCAGGTGAAATAAAGACACTCGGTAATTTGGCTTCGCACTTCTTACACACTCGTATTATTCTTTTCCCCCAGGATTCAACCTTGAACACACGCGAGTGCACATCACAGTCTCGTCTTCCTTATCCCAAAGTGCCCGCCCGCGATCCTCCGGGTCCGTTACGTCAATTCCGGTGTTCTAGCGCAGACAACCACCTGGCGCGAGCGCCTCGCAGCCCGGAGCGCCGCGCGGGCCCTTGGCGCAAAGGGCCTTCATCTCGCGATTCATCGCCGCGGAGGCGAGCGCCGCGAGTTTGCCGCCAGGCAGGGCAATAGCGGCAGTGAGACGCGCAGCAACTGCGCCCGGAGTCTTGCTCTCTGATGAGGTCGGGGCCTCGTGCGCTTCGCGAGGGTGAGATAAAGGGCTGGGGGAGACGGGAGGTGGAGTTCGTGAGAGTGGAGGTGGGTGTGGCGGTGGCAAATATACGGAGGTTGTTACGTATGATTGTGGAAATGCGAAATGCGAACTGTGGGATGCTGTGGATTGTTGAATTGCCTTCTGTGTCGAAATGAGCGTGCGAGATACGTTGGGAAGTTGAGACATTAGTGGAGGATGCACGGTTGGTGGGAGTGCTTTGTAAATAAAATCATATTTGTGTTATGGATTTAGTAGTAATGTAACAAATGAGAAGTTCTAAAGATGGTTATGGTTGAAAATAAAGACGGGGTTGAAGAAATTGGTAGAGATGAAAAAAAAGAATGATTGAGAAGATGGAGGCAAAGTTAAAAAACGGAGGCAAAGTTGAAAATGTCTGAGGATTACGGTAACAGTAAGGTGGATGGGACAAAAAATGAAGACAAAGAATAGTTGAAGCATTAAGTCGTCTTTACTGAGTAATGTTGAAGTTCATGTCACGTCATTCTTAAGATGGCAACTACATTGATCACATGTATAGTCCTTCACGACGGTATTTTATTGGCAATAATGTTTGCATTTGTTCAAGTGAGAGTTTTGTACCCGTGATTGTGCGGTGATTGAAGATCGTCGTTAAGTTTAGCGAAGGAGGGTACCGCACGCGGTGAAATGTAACCGTTTAACCTAACGAAACTCCGCTGAAAGCTTTTGTCTCTGACTTGGGAAAGTGTGAATTACAAGGGAAAAGACTGGGATGAATCACGAGATGAAGGTGATGGTATTCATGGAAGTAAAAGTAAAGATAAATATCTTTTATTTTTTAATTTATTACTTCTCGTTCGACAATTATGTCTTTCGAGGGTTTTGAGAATACAAAATATTACATAGCTTGTTAGGATATGGCCATCCTTAAGTCACGGTAGGTTTCTGAACTTTATTGAAGTTTTTATTTTTAGATTATTGTTCTGTGATTAAAGATGGTATACTGGTGGAAAGGTACGAGGGGAAAGCCAAGTTAAGGAGGTCTAAGTTTATCTTTCGGGAATCTTGATATGATTCGCGGACTGCTATTGTTTCTTCCTAGGTTGAATCTTGCAGTGCAGGGAGCATTTGGTAGGTAGTTGAAGAAATTGCTGGCAAGATTTTTTATTGTCTCCTCAAATTCTGGTATGTTTAGTTCCCGTCGGATTTGTCGGTTGGGGATGAACCATGGCGCATTGAGAGTTATTCTCAGATATTTATTTTGGAGAACACTAAGTTTGTTGATGGAGCTTGGTGCAGCAACCCCATACTGGGCATGCGTAGGACATGGTTGGTAATATAACTGACTTAAAGATTAATAGTCTGCATTCTAACCTCAGGGGTGAACGGCGATTTATAATATGTGATAAATTGGAAATTTTAATTTTTGTTTTGTCAATGACTGCATTGACATGGGGTTTCCAGGTGAGTCTTTTATCGAAGAGTACCCCGAGGTATTTTATAAATATCATAGGGATAAACATGAGGATGTATTAATAATTTTGTAGATGTGGAACAAATAAATGATTATTATTAGATTTGACTGATCGGAAGATAAATAGTACAAACTAACTGAAGGGTATTAGTGATGGAAAGGAAGATAAGGGCGAGCGAGGGCGGGAAGATGCAGGTTCATAAACGTTCCATTGCAACACTTGGAAGCAACCATAACTGTATCCTTCGTACAGTTAGAGATGTATGACAGTACCAAGAGATTCATCAGTAGACATCGGATGTTTACGCACTAAAAAATCGTCTTTTAGGCGCCTAAAAAGGCACTGAAAAAGTCAAGAATAAGGAGAAAAAAGGCACTGTCATAAGAGTCATACACAATAAAATGGAAAAATTGTATTTTTGTCTATATTATTTTGTAAACTTAAATGCACAAAACCAGTTCGTATATTTTAATGTAAAACTAGATTTACACATTTACAACTCTTCTACATTAATAGTTTCCATTAACCAGTAATATTTACATATTACCAGTAACGTTTCAAGGATCACAATTTCAAATTTGCGACGACTGGGAGACAAAATCAGTTTGAATGCGGAGAAGGATATCTGAACGATGTGACTGGCATATATTTTAGCAATCCAACACTAGCACCACTGAAACCTTCTGGGAATTTATCTTTATTTCCACTTAAAATTTCGGTTCTCTCGGTGTATCATCCATGTTCTCAGATCATGGCTGGTATTTATGAAATAGGGAAATGGAGAAAAATCAGTTGGTATACTTTCAGGAATTCTCTCGTAATTTTAAATTTTAAGACGTGAATTGAAGGTTTCATAATGAATGGTCACGTTGGATCGGCGCCGATTTTCCGATATCTTAGCATTGTACATAAATGTAATAAATAAAAGGCAAAAAAATTCCTAAAAATGGTATTTATGCAAAAATAAACATTTATGCTAAAATAAGCAGAAAAAAGCATTATAAAACTTCGTCATATGTCATCATTTGTCATGATTCGTGGACATATATTATCAGCCTTTGATCAAGTTCTCTGGAAAAAAATAGGCAATTCCCAAAACATCCGATGTCTATTCATAAGTAAAACTTGAGTTAATGACTGTCGTGGTTGATTTCCTTTTCAACTTCTAATGGTGTACTTCTTGGTGGCTTTACTAAACATGTGTATTTCTCTTTGTAGCGGTAGTGATGATTCTCATGTAGATTGTGTTAAACATATGCTTTGTGGAACAAGGAACAATAACAGAACTTAGTTATGTTTTTGTTATGTTTTTTACTATCATTACAGAGATGTCGGTCATTATAATATTTAATAATCATATTCATTATCATACAGCATCATTTTAATGGAGATGACTGGCGTATGGAAATGGCTGCAACTCTCTGTTTCGATACCACAAAATAAAATGATTTGTTGAAATGAAATACACACACGACTTTTAATTTAGAAGAGATGTATTCACTGGCCAGAAGATGTGAATTCTGTACTGACGAGCGCTCAAATGGTTGCTTGGCAGTTGTACACTTTAGATTATCCATATTCTGTGACATGGTTTCAAAATTATGGAAGTTTCCAGAATGTTCTTTCAAATAATGATATGAAGTACATTCCTGGATTTTTTCGGGAATAACACATTCATATATTAACCTATTAGATCTATAATTTTGGTCAGAAATAACATTTTAATTGCCGTGTTGGGTTTACATATTTGGAATTGCAGAGCAATATTTAGAGTTAGGAAACGTGAGTAATATGTAATATGAAAAACGTATAGAAGATATATTTTAAGAGTGACTAATCAGTAAGTGATCGGAGATGCAGCGTGAGTGACGCTGTCCTAAGGTTATGGAGACCAGAGCTTCTGGGCATCATCAGTTGGGTTATATAACTAGCATGAAGGGTGTGAGGTGAGCTTTGTGGCATTAGTAGTTTTTGTGATCATGGCACTGTATTACTCCGGTTCATTCCAAGGAAGTTTGTGATTTTCAGGGCTTGTCCTAAGGCCAACCAGGTGTAACCGCTAATTGTCATCCTTACAGCTGCACCGGAGCGCGTAATGGCAGGGTAAGGGATCGCGAGCGACGACACCTCCGTAGGTAATAGCGGCAGCAGGAGCAGCAGCCACAGTCCGACAGAGGCAACCGCGCTGGTGGCGCAGTGGCAATTCCCTTTGCATTCCCATTTCCGGTGGCGCGCCGCCCTGCTCGTAATCTCGCAGCGGGGATTTCCGCGTCCCCCTTCCCTTTCCGCCACGTGCGCGCCCTGGCGCTCCTTCGCCAGCGGTGCGTGCGCCCCCCGCCGCGTGTGAGTAAGCTGCTCCAGTCTCCCGCGGCGGCGGCTTTGCCGCAGTCATACTCCGCCTCTGCCCGTGATGAAGACCGACAGCGCGGTGCGGGGACACCGTCGTCGGCAACGCCGCTGCCTCCGACGCCTTGTGATACGGTCACCTACCCAACGCCGCCATTGCCTCTTCCGCCTTCACCGCCTCCTCCGTTTTTGCCTCCAGTGCATCTTCCGCCTTTGTTCCAACGCCTCCTCCTCCTCCTCCTCCATCTCCTGCACCACTCCTTCGCCTCCTCCGAGGCCTCCTCGGCCTCAACCAGCTTTACCACCCCTTCGCCTCCTCCATCGCCTCCGGCACTTCCGCTACCTCCTCCACTTCCACCGCCTCCCTCATCTCAGCCTCTACTGCATCCTCCGCCTTTGTCCCAACGCCTCCTTCTCCACCACTCCTTCACCTCCTCCAACGCCTCCTCCGTCTCCACCTCCTTCCCCACCCCTTTGCCTCCTCCATCGTCTCAGCCCCTTCCACCACCTCCTCCAACACCCTTTGCATCTGCCACCTCCTTCACCTGCTCCACCACCTCCACCACTTCCTCTATCTCCACAGCTTCCTCCACATCCTACCTCACTTTCCTTTCCTCCACCAGCTCAGCTGCTTCCTTTGCCATCACTCTCCCCACCTTTGTCCCAACGCCTCCTTCTCCATCTTCTCCACCACTCCTTCACCTCCTCCAACGCCTCCTCCGTCTCCACCTCCTTCCACCACCCCTTCGCTTCCTCCATCGCCTTTGCCACCTCCTTCACCTGCTCCACCGCCTCCACCACTTCCTCTATCTCCACAGCTTCCTCCACATCCTACCTCACTTTCCTTTCCTCCACCTGCTCAGCTGCTTCCTTTGCCATCACTCTCCCCACCTCTTCCACCCATATCGGCAACACCGCTCTGTCCTCATTTCCTCAGCGTTCGCCATCAACGTAGCATTATCATGACTTGCTTAAGGGCGGAATATATTTTCAGAAAATGCCGAAGTCTATTACTATAACACTCGACGTAAATCATATTCATCAGGTGACAGTATCAACAGCTCATTACAAAAAAATTCACATACAATACATGTACATTATTTTACAACACTTTGCCAGATGACATTAAACGATTAAATTCAATAGAAAAGTTTAAATCACAAGTGAAATCGTTTCTGCTGCATAACTGTTTCTATACAATTAGAGACTATACTGAGCATTACAAGAAAAGTAACATTAATTTTAACAATGATACATAATGCATTAATTACCATTTGGACTGTATAAATGAGTATAAAAACCTGTAACAACTATTGTAACAGCTTCCGGGTCAATGACCCCCATCTCGATCAGGTTTTTCGTCCAGTTTCCCTGATCCATTGAGCAAATGCTGAGATGGCCCCTTGTTTTGCTTCTGGACATAAATGTAACTTCATTTTCTGTGCACGTCTTCTAGAATTCAGTGGGAAATACAATTATTCAAATTATCGTTTCCATGTTGTCGCGGCAGGAAGTAATAAGAGCCAAAATTTATTGCTTATTTATCTTTGAAAATAGATTTTATTACATGGGAGTTTTTGTTGTTTTTTTCTCCCTTTCAAAATTCAAAATTTATTGCTTATTTATCCTTGAAAATAGATTTTATTACATGGGAGTTTTTTTGTTTTTTTTCTCCCTTTCAAAATTCAAAATTTATTGCTTATTTATCCTTGAAAATCGATTTTATTACATGGGAGTTTTTTTGTTTTTTTTTCTCCCTTTCAAAATTCAAAACTTAAGTAGTATATGATTTAGTGTAGGGATCACAGAATTTTGAAAATGTGCACACAATTCACTTTTCCCATAGCCGTCATACGCAGTTTTTAACTGTTTTTTGACGTAAATAAATAAATAAAAAAATAAATCATACCAAACCCTCTCCTTCACCTCTTCTGCCGCCACCTCTACTCTCGTCACAACCACAATACGTTCTGCCACCGTCGCTTTTCCCTCCACCCATTTCCATCTTCTCCGACCACTACCGTCTCCCCTGCTTTCTCTACTGCCTTTCCATCGTCTTCTGCCCCGCCTACTACATCACGTTCTTAGTCATTTCCCTGGTTTTCTCCGCCTCCTGTTATTTCTGTATCTCCACCACCTTTACCACCTCCACCTTTATCGAGTATGCCGCTTTCGCTTCTTCGTATGTCACTCAAAACTCCGCCTTTTTGTCCACCCTTTCCCCATCTGTTTTCCGCTCTTCTTTCTCATCCCCATCGGCCTCTTTCCAACTTTTCTCAATCCTCCTTCCCCTCTAGTCCTTCCGCCTCTGCTGGGTTTGTTGCATCTATCGCTCTCATCTCTGTTCCCTCTGCCACTTCTACCACCTTCATTGCCTCTATTATTCGCCGCGTTTGGTATTATATCCCTCTACTCCTCCACTTTGCTTCTTCTTCCTTCGCTACCTCCGTCTTCTCCGCCACCGGCTCCACGACGTAAAACACCTCCACCTCCGACGCGTACTCCAACTCCATCCTTGTCTACCTGCCCTTCATCCACCATCCCCTCACGCTCCACTCCTCTTTCGCATTCTACGTCCACGCTCCCCGCCTCCGTCTCCATGATCTTCCCCCGTTTCTCACCCTGCCTCTCTGCGCGCGCGCCCACCGCCGCCACAGCCGCCACCGCTGCCACTGCTGCCACCGCCACCACCGCCACCACCGCCGCCACCGCCGCCACCGCCGCCACCGCCGCCACCGCCACCACCGCAGCCACCACCACCACCACCGCCGCCGCCACCGCCGCCATCGCCGCCACCACCGCACACCGACCGCCACCGCCGCTGCCACCGCCGCTCCGCTGCCACCGCCGCCATCGCCACCGCCGCCCCAGCCGCCGCCACCGCGGCCGCCACGCGGCCGCCGCGGCCGCCGCCGCCATTGCCGCCGCCACCGCCGCCACCGCCCCCACCGCCGCCACCACCGCCACCACCGCCGCCGCCGCCGCCACCGCCGCCACCGCCGCCGCCGCCGCCACCGCCACCACCGCCGCCGTCGCCGCCACCGCCACCGCCACCGCCACCGCCGCCACCGCCGCCGCCGCCGCCGCCGCCGCATTTGTTACCATTTTTTAACTTACTGATTTAATTTTGAATCCTATTCATATTATTATATATCTTTATTTTATGTAATACTTGTTGCCCATTGTGTAGTTAGGTTGGTGAAGTGTGATGAATTTTGTGACATCATTCTGTTCCAAATTCCTGTTTCATCGTTGTGTTCAATATGTACTTTATTGATTATCAGTTTTCGTTTTACTTTTCAATTTTTTTAAGCTTACGTCTTAGCATTGCCTGATTCTATGAAGTCTGTTCATGAAAGTATGACCTGTTTTTAACTCTCTTTTGAATTGTTTGTAAAAATTAGTTTCCTGTCGTTAACAATCTCTAATTCGTTATTCCTTCAAGACAATTAATGCATATAATGAATACTTTTTGCAATTTTGTTTGTTTTATATTCTTTATTCGTTTTCATGTTTTTCTACCTATCATATTTTCTGTCCTTACTATTTGTTTGGTGCTTTACATTTGTTAATATCCGTAATTTTGTCTCGCACCTACTGTTTTACTGTCTTCCTTTTTCCTCACATAACTCTCTCCCTCTCTCTTATACGTTTAATTAAGTGGGGTAAGCTCGTATAGAAGCTTTTTGAAAGTGTGCGTCATGCGACACCCAGATGTATTATCCTGTATACGCAGGTACTCGCGTATACACGGGCACAGTAAACTCTCCGTCTCGGTTCTGCTCAGCGCGAAATGCGGAGATGTTGAGTGCAGAGGTGAGCTCACGGCGTTGACAGTGGAACAAAAAAATTTGTTGAGAATGCAGGTAGGAATGGCTTATTTAATTTAATTAACTGTGAGGAAGAAGTAAAGAAGATAATGGTGATTCCGAGGGGTCGCTAAAAAACTTCCACCTGAGGCAAAAATTATTAATGAAGAAAGTAAGCGCCAGCCATTAACAGGAATGAAATATCACACTATACGTTACTACATATCTACTATTGTCTTTATTATTATTATTATTATTATTATTATTATTATTATTATTATTATTATTATTATTAATATTATTATTATTTATTATTGTGATAAAAACTCTCAGCATTACATTTCTCATCACATTATAATATCATGTGCAGCTATCTTGAATAGGTAGTACTTTATTATAAGTTCACAAATACTCAAAACATCTCTTTTACCTACTTCGTTCATGTACCTTATATTTTTCTTTTATTTATCATTTCCGTTATGTTTCGGACATTCAAAACGCGTTCCTTCCACCTCTCTTTTATTTTCCTCATAGTTTTAAATATATTTCTAGATCACTTTGTGCTCTTCAATTTGTTCCATCCAAACTCTTTCATTTGTTCCATGTGCGTAATTCAGGGCTACACGGATGACAAACAGAGCTTACAAAAGACGTAGATTTGCAGTTACTAGTTGCTGCATCAGGTAGGAACTAGAAATTTTGAAACAGGAAAGTGATGAATAAAACAGTCAAAATAAGGCCACTCAAAAATGGTAAATGAAGCAGAAGAATACGATTACGACCTTGATTTAGAAATGAGTAAAAAGAAATTGCCAGTTCTTGAGAAGACTGGAGCTGGGCGATGACGGAAGTGTCAAGGTTGCGGTAATCATAGCGGAAGTCTTGAATTCCGGGACATCTCCGGAAGTGAGAGGAAATATGTTGTAGGAGAGGAAGAGTTGTCGAGGCACAAAAACAATAGTGTTTGTCTTCAGAGGCACGTGTTAAAGCTAACTGAAGCGATTCGACGCAATGGGGAGGTACGAGAGGACAAACGTGAAAAGGTATCTTTAGAAAAAATTACAAAAGTGTAACAACCATTCCGAAGGTCGCAATGGGAACGATATCAATTGCGAATGTGCGGACAATGGTCTGCACGCATTGGAATCGCGGGCAGGTATACGAAACCAATGAACAGCAGAGAGACGTTAAAAGAACAGTCACAGGGAGCAGAATATGAAGAATAACAGACAAGTGAAACAAAAATATTTGTAGAGAATGCAGATAGAGAAGGTATTGGGTAGAAAGTAGTTGGCTTATTCAATTTCATTAACTGTGAGGAAGAGGTCAAGAAAATAATGGCGATTCCGAGGGGTCGCTGATAAAACTTCCACCCGAGACAAAAATTATAAACGATGAAAGTAAGCGCCAGCCATTAACAGGAATGAAATATCACAGTATTCGTTACTACATATCTACTGTCATTGTTATAATAATAATAATAATAATAATAATAATAATTATTATTATTATTATTATTATTATTATTATTATTATTCATTATTATGATAAGCACTCTCACCTTCATAATTATATTTTATAGACCATAATCAGATCATAATTATACTTTAATAAGCCGTGAATCTTTAAGATTGAGAGCTGTAAGATGGTTTAAACAATAAAAAAGTATATTGATTCAGACATTTCTTGTTTAAAAACATTTTCAACGTGAATTTTTTCACCTACTTTTTTCTCTGTTCATAATTAGAATTTTTTTCTTTGTTCATAAAGATAGAGAGAGCCGGCCTGTACAGAGGGCCGTAGTTGTCTCGGCTGAAAGGTTTGCGGTGTGTGCTTGTGTTATTCTTACGTGTCATATTCCCCTACAGTTACTTTAATGTAAACAATCAAAGTAGTCACTAATTACCTAGTAATTAAAATACGACAACTTCGGATAAGGTAGATTTGATGGACAGAATGAGCTAGCAAAGTGAGAATTGAATATAGAATTGAAGTGAGAATTGGTGCCGACCTGGATGGCCGAGGTGGCTAAGAGCGAGTACCGACTCAGCGCTTCGGTCCGAAGGGTCGCGGGTTCGAGTCCCGCCTTGGGCATGGCTGTTTGTCCCTTGACTTTGTATGTATGTGTTGTCGCGGAGGGCCTCGCGTTCTGCTGACCCCAGATCAGAGGAGCCCGCAAGTGTGTTGGTGTCTAGTGTATGGTCGAATCTGCGTCCCATCGGGGCGTAAAGGGTAACCGGCTGTCGGCTGGATAAAAGCCCTAGATAAAAGAAAAAGTGAGAATTGGTGGCGGTGGGGTTGCAGCGCAGGTGTTGCCGACGGGGGCCGCAGGCGAACTCCCATGCGTTTGCGGATTATGGGTTGAGTGGCTGCGTGCGTTTCCGCGCTGACGCTGAGTTAGCGGCTGTGAGGAGGCGGCGCTGCGTCGCGTACAAGATTAGGCCTGCTCCTCTCCCTCCCCCTTTGGCTTCCCGTCTGCCACGCCCCCGCGTAAACGTGGTGAGAGCGCTGCCGCGGGTGGTGCGGGAACATGGCGTGGCGTGGAGTGGCGGGCCGGGGTGGGGCGGGATGGGAAGAGACGAGACGGGCTCGGGTCGGGTTGGGTCGGGTCGGGTCGGGTCGGGTCGGGTCGAGATGGGATGGGATAGGACGGAGCGGTGCGGGGCGGGGGAGACCTGGTGTGGCGTGGCCTGGAGTGGCGTGGGATGGCGTGTGTGTGCGCGTGTGTGTTGGACCGCTCTTAAAGAGAGTTAACTTCAAGTTGGTCCTGTTCAGGAGCTAGCAACCTTCAACGTAAACAGTGACGGAGTGTATTGCGTACGAGTCAGACGTTTTGTACGTAACATCTATATTATAAATTTCCAAACCACGTAGAAATTGAAAGGAAACTATTCAGCCTCATGTCATGGGAGTGGTTTCTATGGTTTTGTTAGATCCCACGTTCCTGGGGACAAGTAAAAAACAAGTAAACAGTTTCGATTTTAAGTGGAAAATGCCAAATTTGATTCAATCTTCTGCGCGTATTCTGCGCATCAATCTGTAGCGCGTATTCTGCGCGTTGTCGTATCCCCTATTGCGCGTCCTGACTCAATCCTCATTCTCAGAGCGTTTCTGATTGCGACACAGCTGACGGCATGCGATATCACAACTTCAAGGAACAGGCCGCTGGCATTATGTGTTTGCAAGTTACGTGTTGAAGTTTGGAACGTTTGAATTTTTTTTGTAGTGTTTTTGCTTCTGCAAGCCACTAGTGAAGTAAGAAATATATCAATTAAGCAGTAATCTTGTTGATGTATTTTTGAGGCGCGGACTCCTTGTGATAAAATGGTCACGAACACTAGACATTTTTATATTATTTTTTTATTGCTGATTTCAGTGCTGTGTGATATGATCAATATTATAAGTAATGTTTATTGGTACATTGCTTGTAAAAATTATTTGCTGAATTCATGTAAAATTTCATCTACCTTAAATCAACCTATTGTACAATAATAATGTAGCAGATGCAGCACTGTGAGGTGCCGTGCTGCGAGTGCGACTACATACGGGGATCAGAACGGGTTTCAGGGGATTGTTTGCCTTTAGGGGAATGATAGACAATATGCACTGAAAATGAATATAAATTTAATTGCATAATAATTATGTATACAAGTGGTTTTGGTTTATAATAAGCCGGAGGACCATTGATAGTTTATAAAGTTACTGACTGCTCTTCTTTCTTGAAGTACACTTGGGTTTGGCTTACTTACAGTTTGTAGCAAGGAAGGCACCAACCCAAATCACTCGGCTGAGTGTGTCGCTGTCCGGGCTGAGGTAGGCTCCAGGCAGTTCGGTGGTGCGAACTGGCATGGGCGCGGACTCAGATGACCGGAGCTGGTGGTGGAGTTTGCCGTGAATTCGGCCAGGTGGCGGCTGCGGCCCACGAGTGGCACGAATTTGAGGCAGGTTTGATATGGCCGTACTAATCGCCTTGATAGGCGAAGCAGGAACAGCCGACCTTGATGAGTTTTGCTAGTCAGTTTAACAAGTTCGGAGCAATGTAGTTAGAGAAGTTCTGTTTAGTCTGTTCTGTTGAGTCTGTTCTCTTCGTCTGTTCTCTCTAGTCTCTCGTCTGTCGTCGTTCTGTTTCTCTTGTGTGGGAGCGAAATCGCAGTATTTATTATATTGCGGGTGTGATTGAGACCGTGGAGGGGAGAGTCACGTGGCTGTGACTTGGGCCTATGGTTAGGCGGGAAAGTTTGAAGTGCCCGCGATCGGCTCCCTATTCGTGATGTGTCTTCGGGTCACGTGACATTGGCGTGACACTGAGTGTCACGTAACATTGGCGGCGATCGGAAGCAAAGGCGGTGGCACGTGGGGTGCCCGCGATGGCGGCCCGTTTGTATTTGAGATTTCAACGGAATTGAGGCATCTGGCATGCAGGTAGCCGAGGAGCGGGGCGGCGCGCCGGCAGTGCACCTTTGTCTGCGAGATACATTAACGGGCTTATTTGCGAGGGAGGCCCGAAGCGATTCCCAAAAATGTTTGTACACATTTCTTGGTCGCTTGTCAGGTAGCGAGCGATGGGGTGAGGGCCCCGCGCGCCGAGGTGGCCCAGCCCTGGGCTAATGAGGGCTTAAACCCCAGTTGGCGACGCCGGGAAGCGGAGGTGAATGTTCTGCGCGGGCGTGGGCCCGTGAGAACGGCGGTTTGCGCGGAAGACACTGTAAATGATTTTATTGCCCTTTTGTAGGATTTTTCGAAGTGCAGAAGCGTGCCGGCGTGCACAGAGAGCGACTTGTGAGAGGTTGGTGAAAGTACGCTCTGGGTGGTCGCGCGGGAAGAAAGCTTTTAAGGGCTACGCCTTGGTGGCGAGATTGAAAATTTGAACGCGAGATTGAACAAATAATAATAATAATAATAATAATAATAATAATAATAATAATAATAATTAAACAGATATGAAATTTTAAATTAAGAAACTATTTATGGTTTTATGTTATATTTTCAATTTAAATAACGCACATATCCTTGTAATTTCTTGAATTAATAAATAATTTGTTTTATTTTCAGTTTAACTAATAAAATTGAATAATAGAAAAAAACAGTTCCAAAAATATATGTTTGTATTAATCACCATTAAAAGATGTAGTTTTTCACTTCTCGTAAACACCGTTTCGATCTCTGACATTTGAAATCATACTCTGACTATGATAAAGTACTATACAACCCTAATCCACCTCTACCATATTAGTTAGTAAATTATGTTCTTATAGTTAAGAATATCCATTTTTCCTGGATGATGTCTTCCTAGCTATAGGGCCTTTGACTCTAGAGGTTCAAAGTTGCCCGAGTGAGAGAACATCAAATAACGCCCGCGGTGCATACAAAAGTTCGTGGTTTAATAGTTCTTTGCTGAAATTAACGAGAATTCGAATCATCTTTCTGCGAATCATTTAATTTGTCTTGCTTCAAAAGTGAAAGAACGCAAGCTCAGTTGGCAATATGGCGTCAAATGAAAGAAAAGTATTGTAAATCTGATTACTATTGCATATTCGGAGTTCAATGGAAGATTGTTCATACAAAATGGAAAATTGTTGTGTAGTTTCTGTGGAAATTCTCAAAAAAGCTAACAAAACTACGGACAGTCTGTATCCAAAAATATCTCGAGAAATACATGAAAATATATTGTGTGTATTTGAGAGTTGGATGAACAATTGCAGTGTAAATTGCATAAATGAAACGGTAGAATTAGGTTATTTGCATCCGTTTCAAAAAACTCTTTAAAAGATTCCATGGCGAGAAAAACTAATACTTCATGGATCTTGGTGTGGCTTTTACATCTATTACTACAAGTAGTACTATTATTCAGTAGTTATTTGTGACTATAAAAAGAAAATTTAATTTGTAACTAAAATGAAAATGCCAAATTTTAAATTAACGGAAACATTTCAAACTGACAATTTTTATATTAATGCAAGAACATACTATTTACATCGAATTATTTTTTTTATGTATTGTATTATATCATTTATTCATTGCATTTTCCTGTTTTTTAAATTTAATAAATGGAATTCATAACAAATGGGTGTCAGGAGGAGCGAGGGAGGCAAAAGGTATTCAAAAGTCCCGCGCGGATATAAAGAATTCGAAAGGCTAACACAGGTATTAATTACACAATTACCTGTTTCATTTCAGGTTCAGAAACAAACAAAAATGAACAATTAAGGCATAAACAAAATTATCACTAAATTTTAAAGGACAATGTTCTAAAGCAAAATATTTTCAAATGCTTATTACAAATTTTCAATATGAAGCACAACTTACCTCTTATTTTCATTTACCTACATTAAACTGGATATTGATGAGATAGTGAGTGTAGGCAAGATTACTGCTTATGCCTTTATCTCCTTCCCTGTTCTGAGAAATGTCCACCGTGATATTTTACCACTGTCTTCCACAATGTGAATGACAAATGACGTATGACGTGTGACTGTGAGATGAATGATTTACAAAGGTGATAATTGTTCAGATGTGACTCGTGATCTTACGAGAAATCTCCCAACCTTGTAGTAAACATACACAAGCCTTACTTAGAACTCGAACAGGCACACATCGTCTTGCGCCCCTTTGATGTGCTTTGTTACTGTGCCTTTAGTCTACTAGTCTACTTGCATGCTGCTCCAAGCCCCTCCAACAACCCAGGCAGGCGCGTTCTGTATAATGTATGAGGATAATGCACAAGGTGAAAGAAGCTTTTGTCCCTCGCTGACTTCCTTTTTTGATGAGTTCGTTATGCGTATAGCGACAGTTTAAGGTTCTTAGGTAACTGTCAAAGTTGCTAAAAGTTATACTCCCTTGATGTCAATGGCCAAAGCAGGAGGTTCTGTAAAGCAACTCTTGCATGACTATAAGGCTTCTCAACGAGAAAGTTGTGAAAAGTTTCGAGTTGTGACGCATGTGATGAAATGTCCCTTCGTATGGCTGCGATGAAGTTCATGTTTCGTCTGTCGATCACAAACGAGACGAGTGAGAGTTCTGGAACGTTCTAGAAATAAGAATTTTTATGGAGAAGAATAAGAAATGTTTTGGGAAACCGAGTGAAGACGTAAAACTAAATAAATGCCTCGACATTGAAAAGGGAAATTATGAAATATATCTTGGATGTAGTGTATATACGAACTTATATGTTCATAGACTGTTGACAAACAACGATAGTATATAAATAACTTCAGTATTTTACAAAAATCTCTAAAGAATATAATGAGATATAAGCCAGAGCTCCAGTGAGACGATCTCTTGTGAATACATATTAAGGAACTACTATAAACGATGAATGTTGAACAATACTATTATAGTATGTAGTATTATAGTATTATAGTATATTATAGTATGTAGTATTATAGTATTATAGTATATTATTTGTTCGCCTTTTTAGTACTACGTGCAAAATATATCGAAGTATATCATTCACTTAGTAACTTCAGGATAATTAATTATAATTAAGGCGAGAATTCACTATACATCAAAAGACAGAAGAAGGACTTATATTGGCATGGTAAGTTTCGTACCGTTGAGAATCTACATTAGAAATCTCGTTTTCTGGAGACAACTTGCCACATACCTTCGTCCTGGTTACTAAAGTTTGTTGGTTGGTGATACCAGGCGCGTCAACAGCTTAGGTCATTATTTCCGTAAGTGTAGCGTATGCTTTTTTCTCGCGAGATGGCGGTGATCTTCCCCCGCTGGATGGCGAGCTCCGCCGCCGACCTACCGTCGGCTACCGGGGTTTCCCCCTAACCAGGACTCTCCCATCAGCGGGGCACCGCCCCAGTCGGGACAAGCTCGAAGCTCCTAACCGGTCCCCCGGAATGTGTGGTAGTGTAGTGCATGTTAGAGTGTGTGTGTAAGGGGAGAGGATAGGACATGGAAGAGGAAGGACAGATCGCGCGCGGTCCGTTTATTACTACTACTGCTCCGGCATTCACCTGGAGTTGATAAGAGAAACCACGGAAAACTACGGATCAGAGCAGCCGACCGCTAGAATTCTGCTCCAGACAGCGACTGAATTCGACCTATCTGAAAAGCTTTTGTCGAAAATCCTGCCGCGTCAGGACTCGAACCTAGTACCTCCCATTCAGAGGCGTCGCAGTGTATTAGTTGATGCACTGAGCTACCACTTCCGGTCTCAAGTTTGTGAAAATTCATGAAAAAGTGGAACAAGTTCCACAAACCAAAATATGTTTTTCTATCGATCTTCCTTAATAATAAATCCAGTTCAAATTATGAAAACTCACGCAGGTTTGAAACAAAATTTGTATATTAATGATACTTTTATCTCTTACTTAACGCGTAAGATAGCCCCATTGTTTCGCAAATTAGCCATGACGAAACGAGATCCAGGTGAAGGCGCAGTGTAACTCTCATTTGTAATGGTAATTAATTTTTATTTTAAAAGTATAATCGCATTCATTACATACGCACATTTATTAGCTTTCATCTCTTCCCGTTGGGTTCTACCTTTTTATTACCGTACCGCGCAGTCTCGTGAGATGGTCGAGTTCCATCATTTGTGCTTCGTTTCACAGCAGCATCGTTCTTTTCTACTCCTGCATACTTTTTGTTAGTGGAAGTTTTGCTTTTTTGTTGTTTCTTTCCATCTAATTAATTCCTTCCACAGAGTTCTATTTTTATTTCCTTTTCGGAAGTATATTGAAGGAACTTCTAGTAAAAGAAACTGAATTGCTCGGCAGTTTCTTGGACAAAGGAGTTTAATTTAGAAAATGTTGTGACGTTGGTTAGTGCGAGACCAAGAAGGATCTATTCTATTACACGCATGTAGGTACCAGCTGTTGCACTCTTTTATTTCATTGTATTTTTTCACCTGTTTACGTTAGAAGTCGAAAAATATATTAAAGAGGTGTGCACTAATAAATTCTGATACTGTGTGTAGCTTAAACATTTTTTATGAACTTGCTTTTGAAGAATTTTCGACACCCATGAACAAACTAACATTAATTTTCAAATCACTACTTTAAAATTAAAACTTGACAATGATGTTAATTTTCACTTTTTAGAACATCGTTTGTTGTTTAGAATTTTCGTAGTTTGTAACTGAATGCAATTGTTGTACATATTTGACGTAATTTTTTTCTCTTTCTGTCCCGCTGAAATATTTTCTCGTTTACTCGTATTAACTATCTATTTTTATGTTATAATTATACTCATTTTCTATCTTAACAACAGTTTCATTGATTTGATTCAAATTTCATTACGCATGAAGCTATTTACACCCTTTTGCACCTCTGTTTCGATTTTCAAAAGCACAATGTCAGTGGCATTCTATTATTATTACAGTTGGTTGTTTCTGTTCTAAACACAGGTCCTCTTTTGTGTTGGTTCACAAAATTCTATAATCAGCATTGCATTAACAGATAAAAACTAAGTATAATGAAAGAAAACCTTGTACATGCACAGCTGGCAGCCATTAATTACAATTCTTGTTTCAAAATTCCGTCCAAATTCAGACTCGTTCTGCAATTCTCTATTTCCCGGTCTTGTAACGTCAACATAACGAGGAAAGTTGATTTTCTTTTCAAAATAAACTTTGGTCGGCCAATTGCAGAACTAGGATTGTTTGAAAATGTGTAGATACTGAGGCTCCTTCTTCACACAACAGACATTGATAGGTGACTTCCATTAGTGGAAGGTCATAATAGTGTATTTGAAAAAGGTTACGTAATATTATATTAGTTTCCTCACAAAAGCGTTTTCAAAACGCAAAATATATTAGATTGAAAAAATAATAACAATATTGTTAATAATAATAATATTAACAATATAACAATAATAAAAATTAGGATGATTATTATTTTTCCCTTCAATGAATTAGATTCATAAATAGGGTACAAAATATCCATTTACTTTTTAGTAGGGCCAAATGATTGTACGGCGTACATCGTAGATTTGAACAATGGAAATTCACTGGTTTATTAAATTTAAAATCTCTAATTTCAAAATCAAAAAGATAAATTTATTTACAATTACATTACAATAATAAAAATGAGAATAAAACTTAACACAACTTGTAACTGAAAACAAAATCAAACAACACTAAAAGTTCAACATGTCCCAGTCCGTTTATATTTCAAAGCATGTGCCTTCTTGCTTAAATTCACAAGACGTCAAACATCGTATATTCCCAAGCCTTCAAATCTCTTCCACATTCCAACACATATATATATCCCTTGTGAATATGCCAAAACGCTTAATTTTTCTCTGCATTCCAACACATATTCTATCTTTTACGACATGAAACTTTCGTCCTTCATGCAAGACTACAAACTTTTGTCCGTTCAGCGAGATGTTTACCTTTTTCTCTCCTTGTTTCCATTCTTCTATTTATGTCGTCCGTCTCCATAGTATCCGAACTTGCTAACCGGTATTTCAATTCCAAGTAGGCCGGGTACATAATAGCCTTCTTGATGTCCGATACTGAATCTTGTTTCTTTACATTATGGTCGTTTAGGTATCAGTGATAATCACAAAAACGAAGGGAGATACTAAGCGACACTAGTATTAAGTAGGCACTTGTTTTTAAGTAGGCATTGCACAATTTTAGGGTATAGATGTATTGATAAAATATTTTTTTATATATTTCCTTAATTTAGCTTCTACTTTCTACTTACGTTTAATTCTGTGTTGTCTCATCAATATTTCTTCTTTGTCACACTTCATTCTCTTACATCATATTTAATGTTGATGTGTTTTTCCTTCTTTGTGTGCATGTTTTGCGATTTGTATTGTTCATTAGTTTCATTTTTGTCAGTTTTCCTATTCTCTCTCTCTCTCAGTTCTCTTCTTCTACAGTCTCTAGCTCTTTCTCTCATATCGTGGCTTTGCCGGTCACGAACGGCAGCAGCATCGACGGGTGCCATGGGGAGGGGGTGGGGGTGGCGAGGAGGCGTTCGAAGTGCACTCGTGGTGCCACGGCCGCGCCGTCCAGTTAATTACACGTCGCTCTTAAACGGCCGCCGGCCCTCCGCCCTCGCCCTCGCCCTCGCCCTCGCCCTCGCCCTCCGTCCTTTAACCTGCGCCCTCCGCGCCGAATGCTCCCTAGCGGCCGTCTTAAGCGTCAAGCGGCCACTCCCCGTCTGCCCTGGACGGCCGCCGGCTCAACAGTCGCGACGCGACGGCGGTATCGTTGGTTGGTTGATTAGTGGTTTCGGGCGCGACAACTGCTAAGGTCATTAATCCGGTAACTGTAGTGTATGTTTCATCGCGGGAGGTGGCGGTGATCATTCCCCACTGGATAGAAAGAACCGACCCCGGCTTACCGTCGGTAAGGGTTTTCCCCCAACCAGGTATTACCCCATATTGGCATTTATGTGGATTCATCAGAGCAATTCTCAAGTGTTGGAGATCATTGGATATTACTTACATTTCTGTTGAGGTTTAGGGATAAACATGTTGATGCTATAAAATCAAATCAATTAAAATACGATCCAAACATATTCGGAGCCTTTTTGTAAAAAAATAGCTTTTAAGACTTAGGTTAACTTTTTTAAATATTTTCTTAAGTATGTAAGTTACCCAGTTTCGATGTGAAAGAACCGGCCCGCACAAGTTGCTTCTAACTCTAGAAGTTTCGAAGTAACAATTAACGTATCGAATTGTCATACCCACGTTCACGGTTTCAAATCCGATAGAAGCTGTGAAATTTTAAGGCCGAAACAATCCTTTGTATTCCTTCCTTCAGAGAGCAAGTAAAGCCTGCTGTTCCATGTTGCAGATTTACTGCATTTAACAGATCCTCAAAACCAAAAGAAGTTTCTGAGTAAAACCCAAATCGCTCTTTCGTCGCTCGAGTGATACCTCCTTCTCTGAAAGGAGAAGCTGGACGAAGCCTAGTGGAATTTGGGTGGTGAGGCAAAAGAACAGGTCTGATAACTCTACATTAAGTAAGGTATCATTGAATAGAATTGAATTGAATTGAGAAGTGTGAAGCTTCTGTGAGCAGCGTCCGCTTCACCTAAATCCGCTCTCAGTATCCGATGTTTGTTCAACTGAAAACTGCCTTCGTTCTATTTATTTTGAGACTAGTACTCTTAAAAACAAATTTCGTGCAATTAAATTCGTATTCAGTTACATTTGTTTGGCTTTGAGTAAGACCGACTGTCTGACTTCAACAAAGAGTCGGCTAAAATGTTCTTCCATTATAACTCAATGAAACATTTTCCACTTGACTCCAAACGATGCACTTCTCTCATAACTCTCCAAACCAGTTCTGCTAGGCTAGGGGGTTAACTTCTAAATTTTAAGATATTTATCGTCTTCAGAAGTAAATTTAGAACGGAAATGTTTTTCAGTTTCTGTGGATTTTTGTTAGAGATTTTGATTTTATAATACTTTCATAAAAATAAGCTGACGGTAATAATGATCAATTATTTACTACAAAAATGTTATAGACCCTCTTCTACGTCTTGTTCTGCGTTTCAACTGACTTCTGTAAAACAAATATGTGAATTGGATAATAGTGACGGAACAGTGATAACAAAATTATGAACATAAATTTCTATCATAATTTAAATATTTTATCAATAAGTGTAAAATAACTAAAAGAAGGGTAACACCAGCAATGCTCCTCAGAATGCCATCATCTGTGTCGAATTTACTTTGCGTGTTGTTTAATGAAAACTAAATAATAATAATTTTGTGCGGTAACTGCATTCGGGTACCAAACTATAATAGTTATTTTCTTCATATTATCCCTACGTTCTCACGCTGAACATTGAAACGACTCTATCATACATACGTATTCCCACCTTTTCCGTCGTGACAGGCGAGAAGTCTAAACATCCAGCGCGCTTACCGATGCACCCTGGCGCGCCGGTTGCGCAGCAGCGCGGGCGTCGAGAGCGAGGTGCTTCGTGGGCAGCGGCCGGGCGAGACGAGCGGCGCTGAGAGGAGGCGGCGGCGCCGCCGCTCGGGCTGTTATTGCGGTGCGAAGAGGCCCTCGAGGGCGGCAACAAGGCGCCGGATTGCGCGCCGCGCATGTAAATACGCGCCTTCGCACCCGCTTGCGCGCCCTCCCGCCCGTCCGCCCACCCAAAAACACCCGCCCAACATGCCACCCGCCCGCCCACCCGCCTTCTCGCCCCCTTCTCGCCCGCCTTCACGCCCGCCTTCTCGCCCGCCTTCACGCCCGCCTTCACGCCCGCCTTCACGTCCGCCTTCACGCCCGCCTTCACGCCCGCCTTCACGCCCGCCTTCACGCCCACTTTCACGCCCGCCTTCACGCCCGCCTTCACTCCCGCCTTCACGCCCGCCTTCACGCCCGCCTTCACGCCCGCCTTCACGCCCGCCTTCACGCCCGCCTTCACGCCCGCCTTCACGCCCGCCTTCTCGCCCGCCTTCACGCCCGCCTTCACGCCCGCCTTCACGCCCGCCTTCACGCCCGCCTTCACGCCCGCCTTCGCGCCCGCCTTCACGCCCGCCTTCACGCCCGCCTTCACGCCCGCCTTCACGCCCGCGAGCCTAGTGTTCTCCTGCCCATCCCGATTCTTCGCGCCGGCTCTGTTGCAATCCCTCTGCCCTCCAACCCCGCCCACGTCGCTCATCCGCCCGCCACTCCCACTCCGCCAACCGGTTTCTGCCCACTCAACTCACCCGCCCCCTCCACTATGCTCACCCTTCACCCAGTCCACCTCCCCGTCCCAACCGTTCCGACCATCCACTACGTCCATACCCAACGCGCTCGCCAGCCACGCCCATTTATCCAACTTCACGCCTCCGTTTCCCACCCATCCCGCCCTTCACTCTCATGCGCCCGCCGAGTCCCGGCCCCGCACCACCCATTTAGCCAACCGGCCTTCCCCAATCTACGCGCCCGTTTCTTCCGCAGGCCCGCTCCGTCCGCTACTTTTGCCCGTCCGCCCGCCCTCTCACGTCCAGGAGCCTCGTGTTATCCTCTGCCCATCCCCAGGAACACGCCGCCCCCATTGCAATCACCCAGCCCTCCAGCCCCGCTCACGGCGCTCATTCCCCCGCCCCGCCCACTACGGCAACCGGTTTTGCCCACTCAACTCGCCCATCCTTGTCCACTACGCACGCCTACACTCAATACGCCTCCCCGCTCCAACCGTTCCATCCATCCTCTCCGTCCATGCTCACTGCGCTCACCTGCCACGCCCACTTATCCGACTCCGTGCCTCCTTATCTTACCCATCTCGCCCACCGCTATCATACGCACGCCCAGCCTCGGCCGCCCCTCCTATTCCGCCAACTGGCCTTCCCCAATCAACGCGCCTGTTTCTTCTACAGGCCCGCCCCGACCGCTACGCCTGTCTATTACGTTCACCTGCCATATCCTCCAATGTCTCCTCGACCCAACCACTCCGTCAATCCGCTTCGCTCGTTCCATACACCCGCCCCGCCCACCCCGCTTATCTGCCATGCTCCCTGATATCACTCCATGTTTACCTACCACAGGCGCCCCACTCACTGCTCCCACCCGTCCCGCCCACTCTAAACGGTCTGCACACCCGTCTCGCCTATTCAACTCATTGACCTCGCGTACAGGATCTGCTTATTCCCTCCTCCGAACCCGCTCTTACCCTCCACCCCGACCACTTCTTCTGCCTTCCTTACTCATTCCTCCCACTCCTCTTGTTTCAGTCACCCCTCTCTCCCCGTCCATTCCTTCTGTCTCACCCCTTCAGTCTCTTGTACCACTCCACCCACTCCACTCGGTCCTCTGAACCCCTGCCCCGCCCACCCCACTCACCCCTCGTCGACTCACCTCACGCCTACGCATCCCATCCGCCCCACTGCTCCCTCTCCGCACACCCGCCCCGCCCACATCGCCCATTCCCGTCGCTGAACTCGCTCTTTCCCCATCATTCATTCCTCTCACTGCCCTCTTTCCCAATCATTTGCCCATTCCCCTCGCTGATCTCGCTCTTTCCCGATCATTCGCCCATTCCCCTCACTGAACTGCTCTTTCCCGATCATTCGCCCATTCCCCTCGCTGAACCCGCTCTTTCCCGATCATTCGCCCATTCCCCTCGCTGAACTCGCTCTTTCCCATCATTCGCCCATTCCCCTCGCTGATTCGCTCTTTCCCGATCATTCGCCCATTCCCCTCGCTGAACTCGCTCTTTCCCGATCATTCGCCCATTCCCCTCGCTGAACCCGCTCTTTCCCGATCATTCGCCCATTCCCCTCGCTGAACTCGCTCTTTCCCGATCATTCGCCCATTCCCCTCGCTGAACCCGCTCTTTCCCGATCATTCGCCCATTCCCCTCGCTGAACTCGCTCTTTTCCGATCATTCGCCCATTCCCCTCGCTGAACTCTTCCCCGATCATTCGCCCTGCTTGCACTGCTCTTTCCTCTCGTTCCGCAAACTTCTCTCGCCTCAGCCACCCCTCTCTCCCCGTCCACTTTTTCTGCCCCACCTCGTTCAGTCACTTCTGCCACTCCACCCACCCGCTCCACTCCGCTCCGACGGCGGAAGAGCTATTTCCGGCGCCACCCACGCCCTTCGACCGCCCTGGGAGAGGCCCTTCCTCGCTCCACCAGTCCCATCCTGCGCACCTTCGCGACCCGACGAGTAGCCGAGCCGACCCTCTCCTCCTCGGCCCTTCCCATCTAGCTGCTCGCGTTGTTACACTGGAACATCGATTTCGTGGCTAACCTGTTCGAGAAAGTCTGATGAAAAACCGAATCCACGAAAAGTGAAGCAATATTTCTTTTTAAGAAATAAGAAATAATCAATTATTGCTTTAGGTTATTGAAAATATTAAAATTTGACAAAAATATTAATGATCATGTTTACTTTCTCGCCTTCCTACGTAAGAAGACAAAACTATTATAATCGGACGCCGAAAATCGGCGATTTTTCAGTAGAAAACCTTTATTACTGGGCTATGGTAACGAAAAGCGGTTAACTGTTGTTCCCTTATGTATTTAATTACTTACTCTAACAGCTCTTCCTCCCTCTTGTAAGGGTCTCAGAACCCTTGATTTGTGGCCGATGGTACAAAAAAAATTGATTGATGGCAAAACGTCTGTCTGTCCGTCCGTTTGCGGTCAATGCTAGTGCCTAAACCATACACCGCATTTTCTCTACAGTTGATATTCTTCAATCTAATGAATCCAGAGCCCAGAGAGTGTAAAACAAATATTTTAATTTTGGGGGTTACTTTACAGGAAGCATCAACATTTTAATTTTTTTGTTAAACCTTGTCTCAGCTTGTAAACAAAAGACGCGCGTCTTATTTCTGTTGATATCTCTGATTTTTCGAAAACTGCTGAAGTTCAAAAATTTTACGGCGTCTTCGTACAACTACAATATTAAAGATATAGAGTTTTCTTAATTAAATCTGTGTTGAAAGATTTTGAAATAAGGTCTCAATTTTGAAATTTGCAAAAGTTAAAAATAATGCAGAAATGTTTTGCTCTTGTAGCACTACTAGTTAATTTTTTTGGTCGAAAATATATAAAATTCACTATAAAAATAAAACTGAGCCAGTCTAAATTCTTTTTAATGTAAAAGTAAAATTTGTGAATTAGTACTTTGACTTTCCCTTCAAAAAGGTTGTTTCAGTTGGTCGTCGAGTTAAGACGTCGCTTGTAAATGTACATATGTTTGTATCCTAGCCTAGACTATTTTTGTATGTTCAACTAGTATCATAATATTACATAATAGTTACGTAGCTACGTAACAGTACGGTTACATAACATCACATATGCAAAAGTATGCGATATTCTAGCATCACTGGACTTTTTTTGGTGCATTTCAAGAATTCATAAACACGTTGGCTGTTCGGCATATGTCATAGAGGACCTTCGTCGCATTGGTCTCTCTACCCAGCTCCGTCCAGCGTACTTTCATCTGCACCGTAACACATTCCCTTGCCACGGGGCTGCGTGCAGCATTCTGCTGTTACTGTCGATGGTTTTGCATCTTTGCTAACCTGATTTTCACGTGGATTATGAAGGTGACTCTTTCTAGAGACTATTATTGGTCGTCAAACAGTTCAAGAGAGGTTTATTACAACAATTGAATTATTCCCGTAAACTTACAATCGGTTTTCAATTTTTAAGAGGTCTCTTCCACACCATGACCTCTATTATATTTGTTATTATTGATGCTTCGCCGTTTGAACCCAGCTACCTCTGTAATTGTCCATTATTTTGGGGCTCTGCTATTCCTGTCTCAGTTGTCAGCAGTAATTCACTTTGTTTTACAATGTTCTGTTCCCTTCTAAAAATATTATCGAAATATTAAAACTTTCTCAAATGATGCTGTGTGATTACAATAAAACAAACTAACCAGTGAACATTGTCAAGAATAACTCTTCGATGAGATTTTCTCAAATAAGGTATTTCTCTCCTTTTCTAGTTACAAAATTTCAATTTGAATAATTAGCTTGTATCAAAAAGCTCCGTTTTCTATTGATAATATCTGGCCTAAATATTAAGATCACGCTTTAACTTAATATATGGGCTCGCGAAAAAGAAAATTACTAATAAATTGAAAACGTTAGAGTGGGACGCATTTCTTTGAATGTGGATATTTTTATTTTTTATATGGGTTCTTCTACTGAGATGATTGCGATTTGTGTATGGTATAAGTATAATAAGGATAATGATGAAGTGAATAATGATGGAGAAATAGTGAAATCAGAGGCATAAGAAAAGGGAGTAATTTGAGGAATTCTTCAAAAAACTCCTTTTGTCCACCACGTGGTGGGGTACTAGATATTGAAACCACGCACTTCGAATATATATGCGCCAGCCCGGTCACAAACATCCCCATCCATCAGGAGTTTTTAATTACAATGTTTTCTAAGAAATCTACAGATGGTAGTAAATTTGAATGCTTATTCGTTTTTGAGAGTTTTAATTTATTTTATTTTATTGACTTATTTATGTACTTATTACTTAACAGTTGACTATGACTTATGACCCTTTTTATTAACTGTTTACTATCTTAACTTAAATTACTGATTAACATAATTATTGTTTGCTTATTGACTTATTGATTTATATATCTCCAGTCGAGGCTCCGCTCATACAAACTAGTGCTGTTTTCTCACTCCCTAGTTTTAATAAACGAGTTTCAACTTTAGGCCCTAGAGTAGTAGTATTAATTTAGGTTTATTGCCAATATGAACTGATGCTTTTAGATATGTAATTTGTGAAATATAGTTGCTATTTTTGTTATAACAAGTGTACATTATCCTATAGTTACGACCAACATAAGATAATTTGTAGTGGTTGTTAAGAAGTTATTTCATACACTAGTTGAATGTTCAGGGAGGATGTGTTTCTTGATTTATAAGCAGAAATGCTCCTAAGATGTTTAGACAGAACGGATTAAGAACAGATCATACGGAAACCATAGCAAAGCGCTAAGAAGTCTGAAAGAAACCTGTGTACTGTGTGGCAAGGTCGTAGGCGCCATCACGAAAACATCGGGAGATCCAGGAACGAGAAGCGAGAAGAAATTCTTAATAGAGTGCTGCTTTCATTGCAGTTTATAAGTGATTTTTTATTGCATTGCAGTTTATAGCTATTTTTGTGATATATATTCACTCTCCGTTCTCCGTTTGAAATTCCCTTTTCCTGAGAAAAATATACACCCATGAATGTTTCCTATTAAATCGAAATTCCCAGAGCATCATTGACGTATGAACTAATTCTAAGAAAGATAATCGGCACTGACTCTCTTACCAAGCAATAAACATTTACTGACAGCAAATTTGCGATCAGGACGTGTATGATTCATCTTCGTACATACAGTCCGTTCCATATATTTACTTATATATTTAATTTTTTTCTACTCTTTATCTTTTATTTGAACTTAACGCATATAAAATGTAATTATTGTTGAATTTTTAACCGTTTCTTTTGTCTCTAATTTTGGTTTTTATTGCTTTTAGGTGAGTAACATCTAACACAATTCTTCAAAATTACTTCATATAATAGGTAAGTGTTTACGAGCCAAGAAATGTAAATATATGACAAGTTAGTGCTTATTTTAATGTATAATGATTCGTTTATTAAGTTTTCAATTATAGTGATTAAAATATAGTGTATTAAGATTTTAAATATACTGGATGATGTGCAATTGACAAATGATTATCATATTCGCGACTGCGACCAATTGAGACATTATAATAATTAATAATATATTATGAAAACATGGGCGTATAATACTTCCAGGAAATTTTATGTTTATTTTGCAAATGAAACACCTATTACTCATTTCAAGATGAATGAGTGTTATCACATGGATTTATATTTTTATACATTCTTACATTTATATTATTAAAACTTCACAATGTTGATGATTTCAAAGAGGTATTTTAGTATGTTACATAAAACGTTACTAAAATATTTAAAGCGTCTTTCGATGTAGAAAATAAATGTATATTGACTGGTTTACGAATTAGTCTTATTTGAGACTTCTTCGTTTGAACAGCGTCATTCATATAATTCTCTCGAAAGAAACTCGCTGGTAAACAGAAGGTTATTTAGCAAAGCGTCCTAGTTTGGACATGAAAAGTAGCCTCAAATAACTTCTTGCAAATCGTCGGCTTTCATCCGACCAGACGTGGCTTCGCGTTTCTCAGAGCAACGTGGGAGCTCTTTAAATACTTCGCATCCACCTCCACAATTTACTTCATCATCCTACCCCGTCTGCCCCGCACTCTCATCGCATCGTACAGATTCACCCTGCCAGAACCAAAACCACCTCTCTTAACATCTCCCTCCACCAACCATCGCCTTCACGCTTACCTCACCTTACATCACCAACCCATTCCTCGTCATTACACTCTGATAATTCACATTCATCTCCTCCAAACCGTAATAAAATCCATCAAAATCATATTTGTTTAGCTCGACCACAGACACCATTGCTATTCGATGTGCTAGGCTTTATTTTGCTTCAATCCCGTTTCCACACATCCAATAGCATCCGACCACTTCTCTCAACCTGTTTGCCATTGTTACCACACTTCTATTATGCATCATTACCATCATCTTTCTGGGGTATCATATTTTCTTAACTGCGAGATTTGTCTATCTCACTGTCTACCTTTCTCACTCTTTCTCTTCATCCTAGCTAAGCTACTTCTTCACCTTTATACTAACTTTCTTCTACATTTGTCTTTTCGGTCACGACTCACTTCCTTCACGACCGGTTCTCCTGCGTGCTCCATTAACCAACACTATTTCATTACACGACTGTCATCATCCACACCGTAGCTTTGCCGATTACATCTTTCGGTAGTTGTCTTCCTGACTCTTCCTCTTCGCCCATCCGACGCACTAACCACTACCTTCCCTGCCCGGCGTACTTCCTTCCCACCTTTCTCTTTCCTCCGTGATTATAATCGTTCTCAACTCCGTTATTTTAATTACCCCACTAACACGCCATAATTCCGTTCTCCGTCCCCATCACACCTCTCCCTTTACCCCCCCCCATTTTCTCTACGAAAATTTCATCATCCCCATCAGTGTCACATTTCCATCACCATTACTCTTCATCCCCATCCTCCCATGTTTATCATCCTTACATCACCTTTATTACCGTACTTACATATCCACCACAACCATCCTCATCTTCATAACTATTCTCACATCTTTATCATCATCTTCACGTCACCATCATGTTATTCACATCTCCTGCATCACCATCTTCACTTCTTTATCATCATTCTCGCATCACTTTCATCACCTTACTCACATCTTCTTTGTACCCGTCCACGCATCTTCTTCACCATCCTAACTTCTTTATCATCATCATCACCCTCCTCACATAACCTCCATCACCTTTCTCACATCTTCATCACCACACTCGCATCAGTATCATCCTCTTATCACCTTCATCACACCTCTCCCATCACCATCATCACATCTTTGACGTCATCATCATCCTCACATCACCACCCTCACATGTTTATCACTATCCTCACATCACCTTACTCAGACCTTCTCCATCACCATCCTGACATCTTTATTACCATCCTCACGTGAACTTCATCATCTTACTCACATCTCGTCCATCACCATTCTCACATCCCCATCGCCGTCATTATATCTCTTACACATGCATCATTACAACTCCACCATCAACACACCTCCTCCACTTGCAACACATTTCATCCGTCACCTTCACCATCCCCAAAGCACCCCATCCAATTGCCTTTTTCTCGTTCTGCGGCCGCCGCAGCCACCGAAACCTAACCTCCCCCGCCTCCCGGCCCGCAGCGCTTCCGAGGAGCGGCTCAATTAGGGAGCGTTTATTTGCGCGGGAACGTGCGCCAAGGCAGCGGCGCGGCGCGGTGCCGGGAGGCGAGTTTTCAAAGGCGTCGACGTGCACTGAGCAGCGAGGGAGGTCGCGCTTCGGTACGTTCGCCGCCCGTGGCGCCACCTGCACCGCCTGCGTGCGCGGCATCCATTGCAGGCGGAAGGCGGCGACGCGCGGCCGCGGACGGGTTGTATTCGATGTGGTTCACGTTCTGTGGTGCGTGGTTCAAGTCGAAATGCAATCTCGTTGGATTTTATGCTTTCTTAAATTGATTTGGAAATTATTATTATTATTATTATTATTATTATTATTATTATTATTATTATTATTATTATTATTATTATTATTATTATTATTATTATTTAATTGTCACCTTGCCCGTCACCTTGTTGGATGCACTTACGATAGGAGAATATGTTGCGCAGACGTACAGCTATCCAAATTGTGACCATATTGCCAAGTAACAATGTATTTGAATAATTAAATTAGTTCAAAGAATTGGTCCCGGTCGAGGCGACCAATTCTTTGAACTAATTGTATTATTATTATTATTATTATTATTATTATTATTATTATTATTATTATTATTATTATTATTGACTTCATTTCTCGGTAAAACTGGCCAAAAATAATCTATCTTTTGGTGTCTTAGAACCAGATTCTGCTCTAAGCTGAACCAGATTCTGCGCTAATTCACCCTATCCCACGTGAGCTCTCTGTAGAAACGAAAGACTGTGACAAGTTTGAAGTAAGTCTGACTTTTGTCCAACAGTTTGCAATTTTATTGGTAGTTTGAAATTTCTCAAATTGTTTTTAAATGTTTTCGCCGTCACTCCTTCCGATGAGATCACCAAGACATAAATGAGAACTTTCTCCGATCGCCAGATCTGTTTTAATTGCATTGCAAGCTGTTCATACTTCCTGATCTTCTCTAATTCAGTTTTCCTGATGTTGCGCGTCAGAGGAACTGCAATATCAATTATTGAGGCTACTTTATAGGTTTTATCAATGAGAAGGATATCAGGCCTCTTATAATCCACTGTTTTGTCCGTGATTTTTATTTTAATATTATTATTATTATTATTATTATTATTATTATTATTATTATTATTATTATTATTATTATTATTATTATTATTATTATTATTATTATTATTAGCTTCTGGGATGGCTCATGGGCAGCGTTCGAGCTTCCCGTTCTGTGGTCCCAGATTCGATACCTGGTCAAGGCAAAAATAGAGCTGTAGCTTTCCTTAAAAATCGTCCCAGTTTCTGCAGCTGGTGTCGAAGAAAAGCTCAAGTAGGTGGATCTTGCCAATTACGGTGAAGAGAATACATGTTCGTATGTTCGCAAAGCAAAATTTAAACAAAAGTATGGACATTGTTTTTATTTAATAGTTTGGTACGCTTTTCTTCGTCTTTGGGGGCTACGTTGTGTACTAATATATGAAGTTGTCCCCATTTTTCTTCTTATTAAAACTGAGATAACTTTTGTTTTGTAATATACTAGGCTAAAAAATAATTCTTCTTAAATTATTATTCAGGCATAATCTATCTATAATTTTTTTCTTTTTTATTCTTATCTATTGTCTTTTAATAATTTCTAAGTGTTTCTCCGGAGAGTCGCATTCAACATTATTCTATTAAGAGGTTGATAATACTTTTTTATTGGTAGTTTTAATTTAATGTTAGTAAATTATAGTTATTTCACTCTCATCTTTTCCACTGATGTACATTGCTTTCATTTGCTATTTATTTGTTTTTAATTCCTAAATTTTACTTACAACCTCGATTTTATAAACAACTTCTCTTGCTGTCTTATCCGCGTTTCTTTTGAATCATACATCCATGCATCTTCCCCCACTATTCTCAACGGGTTTTTTTCAAACAATTTTTCTCTTCTCCCTTAATTTTCCTTTCTCATCTTCATTATCATTTTGTATGTTCTCTACATGTTCTGTGTTTCGTGGTGCCTCCTTGTAGAACATCATTCCCACATCTTTCAGTCCACCCCTTCATTTCGCTCACCACAGAAATCCATTTCGCCTCCACTTGCGATAAATCATGAAGGAGACCGCCACCAGAGGTGCAGCTTTTTGCGAGGCGCGTTTGAAGAGTTGTGCGGGCGCATAGCGGTTCGTAACGACGAGCAAAGAAGGCTTCCGTCAGATCATATAAATCTTTCGCCTTTTACCAAAGATTTCCGTAGCGGGGGTTATGTAATGAGTCTATAACTAATTTTTGTATGTGGGAATCCATTGTATTCCCCAATAAAACAGGGGCTCGCTCGCACGTAGCGTAGTCGCTAGCCTTACCACTGAGGTCCGGATTCGATTCCCGTCGAATCTCATGTGAAATTTGTTCCAACAAACGAGTTTGGCTGCTTTACAAGGGCTATTCCAACCTTTGTGAAGTGTCCTAAACCTAATGGCAACCCTATCCTTATTCCTTGCTAATTCTGGCCGCTGGTTACCAACTCCTGCTACGTAGGAGCGCGTAGCAAGAGGCGCGTACGCGGAGATGCTACCTGGCGGGCCTCTTGAGAACTGATTGTGACGTGAGGTGACGTGACATGAGATAAAAAGATGTTAATGGAGGATTATTCTCCAGCACAAAGCGCTCAACGCCCCTTAAGGGGCTTGTAGACGCGTTGCGTCAAATAGTAGGCGCAACATATTAAAAAAAGGGAGCAGCTGGCGGAGGCTGAAGGCGAAATGGAGCCCAAGCGGTGTGCGCATGCGCGGAGTAGAGAGCACCGTCACGAGAGGGACAGGTTGGTTGGGACGGAGTGAATAGTTGGAGAAAAGGATTGGGGAGGAAAGAGGAAAGGATATGCTGGAACTACGTGGAGAAGGAGGCCAGGGGACGCTGTAAACCCCATACGTAAAGGAGGAGATAACATGGTGAAGACGGGGAGATGGAATAGGATAGGTAGAGGCGGGTCTAGAAGGAGCGGGGAGAGAGTAGTTGCAAAGGTTAGCTAGAGATGCATGAGGCAGTAATTCTGAGTTGAATGCAGTTCCTCTGACCGCGAGGTTCTGGACACTGACTAGGCAACTTGGTCAAGTTCACCCGCTGTCTGAGGGAGACTTCTAGAGACCGGCTTCTGTGATCGGTTGTTTTTCTGGTTTCTCTGATGAACACCAGGAGAATGCTGGAGATACCCAAAGAAACGGGCCACGAACCGCTCGCGATCTTTTACTTCTCTTCGTTTTCCTATTCCTGAGGGTATTCCTTATTTACACACACATATTCACTACATTACCACACATGTTGGGAGCTTATTTTTGTCCCTACAAAGACGTGGTGGGAAAATCCTGCAACCGCATGTGAAAGTCGGCGCGAAATCTCGCCATCGATCGGATTAAGACCACCACCACTTCCTGAGATAAAACATGCACTACAATTTCGATATTAATGACTACAGAAATTGACGCGCCCGAAAACACAAAATAATCAATCCATATGAGGTGGAGCTTCTGCAGGGGAGACTTGGCAGAGAAAATCTTGGTGAGGGGCGAGGCTGGCTGGTGCTTGGTAACGGGCGAGTTGACAGGGGGGGGGGGCTGGCTGGAGTCATAAGATAGCTGGATCAAGGAGATATTAGAAAGCGTATGAAGCACCAGGGAGATGCGAGAAAAGCTGGGGAACGTGAGGGAAAATGCAGCAACAGAGTAGGAGATGCGCGAAATGATAATGACACGGTAGACGAGACTAGAAGGCGTGAGAGAAACTGGGTAGCGCAAGAGAAGGAAGACATAAAGAGAAAAGGAGAAGCGGAAAGTTATAATGAGACTTGCGGAAAGCAGCTGCTAGGGGTGAAAGATGTTGAGAGACGCGGGAAAGACTGGGTGATGCAGGATGAGGTTAAAGTAATCAATAAGAAATGGAATAAAAAGAGCTGGAAGATTCGATAGAGCGGAACACACATGGCAACCCTAGTTTAGGCCAGAAGATGTGGATAAACCTGGGGTGAGGCTGAATTAGGTGGGAAAGGCCATTACTTACAGGGATAGGTAAGAATGGCAGAATTTTGGAGACGCGAGAAATTCTGGGTGATGCAGAAGGAGGTTAAGGTAAGCAATAAGAAATTAGAAAATAATAAGAGCTGGAAGATTCGATAGACCCTGCAAAACACATTGACACCCTAGTTCAGGCGAGAAGAGGTTGGTAAATGTGGAATGAGGCTGGCGAGGCTGAGATATGTACAAAAACGCTGGTACGAATGGCAGAATTTGACGCGGGAAATTCAGGGTGATGCAGCAGGAGGTTAAGGTAAGCCATAAGAAATTGGCAAATAAAAAGAGCTGGAAGATTAGAAAGAGCCTGCAACAGACATGGGGACCCTAGTACAGGCGAGAAGAGGTTGGTAAACGTGAGTTGAGATTGAATTAGACGGGCGAGGCTGAGACTGGTGAGAAGAAGCTGGTAAGAATAGCAGAATTGGGGAGACGCGAGAAATTCTGGGTGATGCTGAAGGAGGTTATGGTAAGCCAAAAGAAATTGGGAAATAAGAAGGACTGCAAGATACGAAAGAGCCTGGATTAGGCATGGAGACCCTAGAACAGGCGAGAAGAGGTTGGTAAACGTGGAGTGAGGCTGAATTAGACGGGCGAGGCTGAGACTCGCGAGAAGCTGGTAAGAATAGCATAATTTGGGAGACGCGAGAAATTCTGGGTGATGCAGAAGGAGGTTGTGGTAAGCAATAAGAAATTGGGAAATAAGAATGACTGCAAGATACGAAAGAGACTGGAACAGGCATGGAGACCCTAGTACAGGCACGAAGAGGTTGGTAAACCTGGAGTGAGGCTGGGACTCGCGAGAAGAAGCTGGCCGGAGCGGGGAGGCGCGCAACCGAGAAGAGCGCACGGATGTTTCAGGTGGCCGCAGGCGCTTTTTCGGGGCTTAATCCCGCTTTTGAGGCCGCGCGCGCCGGGCGTTTTTGCGTGCTGACGGGGGGGAGGGGAGGGGAAGGGGCGGGGCGCCACTTCGCTTCCGCCCTCACAGCCGCCAGAGAAACTGTGTGAGGTTAAGGCGAGAGCGTTGCGCGGTGCGCGAGTTTGACTTGCGGGACCAAGTTTAAATAGCCGTTCGAGAAACACATGTTTTGCGGTAATACGCGAAATGTGTGCTGTTTGTTGAGTGACGTTTTGCATACGATGCAAGTTTCTGATGTTTTAATAATGATTTTCGTGGTGTTTTGGCAGAAGCCGTTTTCTGCGCAAAGTAGTGAAAAGTACTATATTCAGAACATTTACAGAGTTGAGAAAATGTAACACTGTAAATAAACATTGTTATTGACATTCAAAAACCATATTTGTTATCCAAATTATCTAAATTAGAAAAACAAGTTGATGTAAATATATGTCAGGTATGACGTCTTATTCAGTTCGGAATTGATAATAATTTTTCAATGCTTACATAGAATGTTGATCACGATAAAAAACGGAGATTTTTTATAAAATTATTTACCAATATAATTTCATAAGGGTATTTATTAATTTTCATATTTAAGAGTTTGTCCATGTCTTTTTCCTTAACTACATTTTGAAGATACTTGTGTACGGAGAAAGTAAAAGTTATTGTTATTGAACCAGTTTTTATTTAACCGACATATTTTTTCTTTCTTTGATTAAAATAAAAGACAGAATCCGTTTGTTTGCAGAAGATGTCTTTGATTTACCTAAATTGACGACCAATTTGGAATTGTTAGTTCAATAGAAAACCCCAAAAATATTATTAATACGTTGTTTAATTGTTGAGTGAATTTATTTACACTTGTGGTTATTTGTATTTTAAAATGTTTTCCGAGGAAATTTAATTAAAGATACTAAATAAATTTTACTATAAAAATTCTTTTATTTTTCAAACATAGTTTTTCACAATTTATGACATATTCCTTGTGTATCGTGAAATTTTCATGAGTAAAATTGTCATAATTTATTTTAAATGTTCTCATATCCTTCGGCCCTTTAAAATCCTATTATAATTTTTACGCTTTGTGTTAATTAACTAACAAAAGTTTTACCCATCAAAAACGTGCAACAAAATTTCTTCGGAAAAACTAAGCGCCACAAAAACGCGGCCTGGACCGTACCGTCAAGCACGTAACTCTTCCGCGAATTTCCCGTCGACCTTCACCCCTGACCTTCAAACAAGATCATGTTCACAACACTCGACTGTAGCATTCTGGGGACGCGCGTGCTCACGCTATTGCCAGAGGCACGCCGCGTCACTGCGGCATCACGCGTGCGGTTAAATTGTAACACAAACGAAACGCGACGAATTTCGCTCGCCGCCCGCGCCGCGCCGTGGCCGGGGGCGCCAGCGTTCCGCTCGCTCTCTCAAGGAAACCGCGCGAACGCTTGCGGCGCACAGGCGGGAGTAGGACGCACAGTGGCCCCCAACTCTCATTCTGACAGGTCGAAATACAAGGTGCGTCTGGAATGGAAGTCGAAACATTTCGTAAAGAACAGTTTATAGAAAATGAAATTTCAAATGTTTATGTTTGGTTGGTTGGTGATTCCGTGCGCATCAACGGATTAGGTCATTAGTTCCGTTAGTGTAGTGCATGTTTTTTCCATCGAGAGATGGCGGTTATCTTCCCCCGGTGGATGGCGAGATCTGGCGGCGGCCTACCGTCGTTTAGCGGGGTTTCCCCCTAACCAGGACTCGCCCACCAACGAGGCACCGCCCCAGCCGGGACAAGCTCAAAGCTCCCGACCGGTCTCCCGGAATACGTGGTAGTGTAGTGCATGTTAGTGTAAGAGTGTGTGTAAGTGGAGAGGATAGGACCCAGAAGACCAAGGAAAGATAGCACGCGGTCCGTGATCCGTTTGTTAGGGTACTGCTCTGGCATTCGCCTGGGGTTGATCAGAGAAATCATGGAAAACTATCGATCAGAGCAGTCGACCGCTAAAATTCCCCTCGAGACAGCGACTTAATTCCACTTAGCTGAAAAGCTAGTGACGAAAATCCTGCCGCCGTCAAGACTCGAATCTAGGACCTCCCGGTCAGAGGCGCTGCAGTGACATCAGTAGATGCATTGAGCTACCGCTCCCTGTTTTTATTTCTATTCAGTCTCCACTCGTGGTTTTATAAATGGAGAATACTGCAAATACATTACATTACATTGCACTGCATGGCACTGCATTGTATTTCTATTCATAATATCTTCCAGTCACGAAGAGAATTCTGTACTCTCCGCGCTTCCGATTCAGGCTTAAGGGAGTGATGCTCCTACCTCATATTTGGAAAGCTAGATGATGCACAATACTACGAGTACTTGCTGAACTGCATACTATGCTATCTGGCGAGTACACCCATCTTCAGACCCTAGACCCCATCTCTGAAGGCCTTCTGGCCGCAGCCTTCGTCCGCCGGCAAGCCTGTGCAGTGAATGCTTGACGTCTACCTTCTCGTTTTACATATGGTGGAATGAAGTGCAAGCCAAACGCATTTTTCCTCTCTGTCAATAACTTCAATAACTTACAAGTCTCTACATCCCCTTGTTGGGCAAAGACCTCCTGCATAGGACAGGAAAGTTTCACATCACCTGAACAGATCTTCAGGTGACTGACATTGGTAGTCTGTGCTACAATGATATTTACCTATACACTTTGAATATCTATTAAACATAGTTAATTGTTCTGTATCTTTTTCACTACTCACAGTCCCTGTTCACAATTAACGTAGAATACGCACATAATACACACAGATAATACACAAAACTAACACATAGAAAATTATTGTTTTGTACCCGTATTGTTTTTTACCAACACACATGGATAGATGTATGTGTACTGGCTAGTAGGGATGAACAATCTATGTTCTAAATTACGACGTTCTGCATGTATAAATGAGAAGGACCGTCAACAGTGTAAAGTAGTAAGATCACTTACTTACCCACTTTCATGAGATTTACCATCCCATAACGATGGCCCTTGAAGCTTCTCCAGAAAACAAAAAGAAGTCCGCTGCTGCCAGATCGGAACTATGGTACCTAGGGTAGGGCTGACATACCGTGCCAGGCAGGAAACTTACTAAAAATGAAGGCGGTTTGAAGGGCGCGTTGTGATGGAGTGGCCAATATCCTCCGATCACGTTCCTGGCGTACAGTGCCCAGTTTCGGAGTCGTTCAAGGACTTTCAAGTGAAATTTACTTCTTTTAACAATTTGTCTCCTAGGCACAAATTCCAAGCAGGAAATGTTTTTTAAATCAAAAAAGAAGATTAGTAAATTGCCTTTGGGATTTTGCCATCTGTGCGGGAACATCTTGTGTCACCGGTAAATCGTATTTTAGGACATCGCACCAACCCCATAAGCTTGTTTAAGTATTGTGACGGTCTCGCAGTCTGGTTTCCCTAACGTAACACAAAATTTAATAGCATATCGCTGTTCAGTGGATCGTGGTATTTTGATCTCCCGTCACGTCATTAAAACACATGTATACACTGTGAGCTCTCCGCACTGGTCAACGGCCTGCAGTCAATTAGTGAGGGGTTTGTTGCCTTTCCAAGACCCCTCACCCAATTTTCCCTCACCAGTCGCAACATTTCAGTCTTCGGTGTTGGCAAGAAAAAAGGATTCAACTTACTTTTCGGACACACCTTGCATGCCGAAGGAAGTGTCAAATTTCGAATCGGCATGTGCCGTAGGTGAATTGAAATCTAGGCACTTTGACCACCCTTCATAGTTTTATTTTGACGTGTAATTAAACTCGTATACATTAATATATTAATGCGAGTGACCAGCATGTAATTATGTGATGGAGGCTTGTAATTATGTGATGTGATTATTTATGTCTACACGATTATAATTTATGAAATTATAAATAGTCGGATTATTAATTTAAAAAAGATAATTAGAAATTTTAACACCGGCGCTATGATTCTTTTCTTCATAAAGCATAAAGATCGCACACAGTGACGTGGGGTTCTCCCATCAGTAGGCTATTTCGACTGCAGCATTCCCCGCCCCACCCACTGGGAAGCGCTGCCACCAAAGAAGACTCCAGCGCCCGACGACACCATCCGCCGTCCGCCTGTAACATAATTTTCCGCTACACTTGCCTCTTTCGTATTTCTCCGCGACGCAGCGCCGCCGCTCCGCAAGTCGCCTGTGTAATGAGCTGCCGTCCCGGCTCCTTCCCACTTATTCCCTCTCTGCACCGCTCCTTCCCACTTCGCTCCAGTCCTTTTCACTCCGCTCCACTCCTTCCCACTTCGCTCTACTCGTTCCCACTCTGGTCCGGTCGCTCCCACTCCACTCAGATCATTCCCACTCCGCTCCGGTGTTTCCCACTTCGCTCCGTTCCTTTCCTCTCCGCTCCGCTCCTTCCCACTCTTCTCCAGTCTTTCCCACTCCGCTCCGATTCATGTCACTCCACTCCGCTCCGCTCCTTCCCACTCCGCTTCGCTCCGCTCCTACGAACGCTGCTCCGGTCTTTCCCACTCCGCTCTGGTCTCTCCCACGCCGCTCCGCTACTTCCCACTCTGCTCCGGTCTTTCCCACTCCGCTCCGGTCTCTCCCACTCCGCTCTGCTCCTTCCCACTCTGCTCCGCTCCTTCCCAATCCTCTCCGCTCCTTCCCACTTTGCTCCGGTCTCTCCTACTCCGCTCCGCTCCTTCCCACTCCGCTCCTTTCCACTCAGCTCCATCCCCATATACTCCGCTCCTTCCCACTCTGCTTCGCTGCATCCACCTCCATCTCACCCTGTTCCTTCCTTCGACCTCCACCTCCATCTCATCCCGCTACACCCGTCCACCTCCATCCCATCCCACCCCACTCCTCTCCGTCCATCCCGTTTCGCCTCGCCTTGTCCAGCCCCTCCCCACTCCATCCTACTCCGACGCGTCCCATTTCACCTTTTCCTGCTCCACCCTACCCCCCCCCCGCCTCGCACCCCTCTGTTGAGCGCTTCCCACAACGTGGCGGTTTCGCGTAGAATTCAGAGCCCAGGGACTCGTGTTACATCTGCGAACGCGGGTTTTGCTTGCAATACGATACGCTTGTATCTTGAGCAGAAGCGACTGCTGACTTTTATATGGAGTGGCAGCAGTTAACACGAGTCTCGGGCTCGGGTAGAAGATGTGAAGACGTTTGATATATCTTACAAAAACCAATGGAATTTGTTTTATTTGCACTCAGTACTCTTTGCTGATTAAGGCGTGAGGAACGTAACTCAAGGCTAAAGAGTTTCAAAGATATTGCACGCACAGTTTTCGAGTTAAACAAGACTGATATTAAGAAGCAGACTGTTATGTTTTTGCTTATTTTGGGAATGCTTTGTTAAAGAATAATACGTAAAACGTTCGTGTCTGGAATGAAAAAAAGTAATGTGTCACCTCTTCTTGAATTTTTCTGTCTATTTTTATTTCATTTGTTAAAATATAACTAAGGTTTTGTGATATTATATGAATGTGAGAAGTGGATAATGATTCTGTATTATAGAAATAATATCCTTGTAAGGGGACTTAGATATGTTTGTGGAAATGAAGGAAGGATATTTTATCGTATGATACGAGTACTTAAGTACTCGTGGTTGGTACATCTGGAAACTAGAGAATAATTTTTATGGCGTGGTAATTATGAAGATAAGATATGCATTACGATTCAGCTGAAGTGGAATGAGTACCAAGAGAAACGATTAATTATTTTGTGTTTCCGAACACGTCAACTGCTATGGTATTTGGCCCCGTAAGTATAGTGCATGTTTTGTCATGGAGGAGAATGGTAGATGAGGATGGAGGACGGTCCCCAATAAGGACTAGTTGTAAGCTCCTTACATGAAAGGGTGTCTGTAAGTGGAGAGGATAGAACAAGGAAAGGAAGATTGCGCAGGGTCTATGGCCCTTTTGTTAGGGTACTGATCCTTTATTTGCCTGGTGTTGATCAGAGAAATTACGAAAAACGTCCGATCAGAGCAGCCGGTCACGAGAATTCTCTTCCAGACAGCGCGACTTCGATCTAGAATTTGTCGAAACTCTTGCCACTATCAGGACTCGAACTCTCGAACCTCCCGATGAGAGGCACAGTAATGATTTCAGTTGATGTGAACCACCTCAGTTGGCCGGGGAAACGATAAATCTTCTGATAAACCTGTAGAAAGCTCGCACCACGAATTCCTCTTGGTTCGACCGGTATTTGAACCTGGATACCAGCAGGGGGTGGCGAGTAGTGTCACCTCTACAACAGAAGCTGCCTCCGGAAGGAGGTTTGAACTTTTATAATAATAATAATAATAATAATAATAATAATAATAATAATAATAATAATAATAATAATAATAATAATAATAATAATAATAATAATAATAATAATAATAATAATAATAATAATAATTAATAATAATAATAATGTCTTTATTAATGGCGAGGCTCAGGCCATAGGGCCTGCTCTTCCGCCTAACCACTGAGTCTACATTGATACAGAGTAGTAACATATAAGAGGGGAGGGAAATCTGTACATTTACGTCTGGGAGTGCAAAACTAGGGACCATCCCGGCATACGCCTTAAGCGATTGAGTAAACCCAGAAAACCTCAATCAGGATGGCGGCTTAGGGCCGAACAGCATTATGGTATAGAAATGGAAGAGAAGAGAAAAATGAGAGAAGGGAATCATAAATGAAAATGAAGTAGAAAATACGAACGAGAAAGAAGAAAGGAGAGAGATTAAAGGGGGGACAAACTGTACATTTATGACTGGGAGTGCAAAGCATGGGGCCATCCCGGCGTACGCCTTAAGCAATTGAGTAAACCCAGAAAAACCTCAATCAGGATGGCGGCTTATGGCCGAACATTAATATAGAAGAATATGGTATGGATAGTACCAACTTTTCATCCAAGTCTTTTCCGATTTTTCGGAAGATTGCTCTTACCTGCTCAAATCATCGCGATTTTTGAGCGGAGAGATCCATAGAATTTGCGATTCATCTGACTTGCGAGTTTTCATCACATTTAGATACAGTTGACTCCCGTTTAGAGGCGACCATTCACTTAGTGATTTCAGGTTCGTTTAGTGAATGGCAGGCGGAAAATTTTAAAGATAGGTGGTATTTGATTTTGATTAAGAGATCAATAGATTGTCATTGAATGTTTTAAATATATCGTAATGGAAATAACATAGGATATGTTAAATATTTGCCCCAGTGTAGAAGAAAAGAATTATATTTTTACCGTGGACAAGTAAGTTTCTTCCCTCTCATAGATAGCCTAATATCTCTACTTCTGGCATGGAAGTGATACAGTAAAAATGATGAAAACAGACAATATGCTAGCGTTTGTTTTGCGTGATCGAATCCCGTCTGAAGTAGACAAATTGTTTGCATACGAAAATGTATGATACACATATTCATTGATTATATCAGATGTAAAGAACCCTTGGAAACTATTTGAGATCCCTCGACAAAATATACTTGTCACAATAATCACCCAAAGAAGGTAAGGCATTTGTTCTTCATTTGTGAAGCAGGAGGTGGAAATGAACCAAGAAAACAAACAAACTCTTTCAACTAACTAAGAGATAAAAATTGTATATATCGGATTGGTGATACGGTAAATAAAATGTAGTAGAAAATAAATATTTGTGAGGTGTGAAACTTGAACATTCAAGACCATCCACTGTGCTTCCCTGCAGAATACAACGGCCTGCAGATTGCGCTGCGATCGCCGCCGATCTATTTATAAAAAGATATTTAGGTGTAATATTATTAATAGGAGCGGCGGCTTAGTTCAGTCGGAGGCGTATTCAAAGCGCAGAAGGTCGCTCTGAGATGAAATCTCAGCTTATCTCATCGCGTGACTCGTAAGCTTAAATTTAACATAATGTTGAAGAATGAAAATCTGGGCGATTTGTAGATTTTAATGGGTAGTATAGGAGGTTAAATTAAAAATATGAAACCAGGAAAATAGGTTCACATTTCTTTATTATCTAAATATTTGTTCTGTTGGGTTTCACAAAACATTTTCTAACATATATGGTAAAAACATATTTTCTCTACATTAGAATACAAGATAAGAAGAGTAATTAAATCATGCTAATCAATTTATTTGCGGTCAATTTTAATTATTATATACATTAAAATTATACAATTTTTTAGTTGGTACGCTAAAAACTAATACGTAAAAAGACTACATTTACGATAGATGATAGCTCTAAGTGTATTAAAATTAATTTACGAAATTACATATCTAGTTTATATAATATCGGAATAAAACAAGATACTTTAATAATAGTAACATGGTATTAAATTAGAACAACTTCAAAAGAAAGAAACATTGATCCCATCTGAATTTTCTCGTCAATATATGTGAGGTTCAGTTTCCGCAGAGCCGAGAGAACTTCTGTCTACCCATTCGTTCGTCTTTCTGTCCTTCTCTTCGCCTGACCTTCCGCCAATCTATTCTTTCGTCAATCTTTTTGTTCATCTACCCTCTCTTACCTTCATTCGTTCGTCTGTTCTTCTGCCCGTCTACCCTTCCATTCGTCCTTTCTTCTACCTATCTGTCTTTCCGTTCGCCTGTCCTTCCGCCTGTCTGTCCTTCCATGCGCGTGTCCTTCCATCTGGCTGACCTTCGACTCATCTGTCCTTCTTTGTGCCTATCCTTTGGTTCGTCTGTCCTTCCGTACGCCTCTCCTTTGGTCCGTCTCTTCTTCCGCGCGCCTGTCATTTAGTCCGTCATTCCTTTAGAGCGCCTGTTCTTCCGTTCGTCTGTCCTTCAGTCCGTCTCTCCTTCCGCGCACCTCTCCTTCCGTTCGTCTGTCCTTCCATCCGTTTTTCCTTCCGACCGTCAGTACTTCCGTACGCCTGTCCTTCCATCCGGCTGTTCTTCAGTCCGTCTGTTATTCTTTGTGTCTATCTTTCCGTCCGTCTGTCCTTCCGTGCGCCTGTCCTTCAGTTCGTCTGTTTGTCCTTCCGTCCGCCTGTTTGTCCTTCCGTCCACCTCTCCTTCCGTCCGTTTGTCCTTCCATACGTCAGTCCTTCCGTACGCCTGTCCTTCCATCCGGCTGTTCTTCAGTCCGTCTGTTATTCTTTGTGTCAATCCTTCCGTCCGTCTGTCCTTCCGGGCAGCTGTTCTTTCCTCAGTCTGTCCTTCCGTCCGTCTGTTCTTGAGTCCGTCTGTTCTTTACGTCTATGTTTCCGTCCGTCTGTCCTTCCGTGTGCCTGTTCTTCCGTCCGTCTTTTTGTCCTCCCGTCCGCCTGTCCTTCCGTGCACCTGTCCTTCCGTCCGTCTGTCCTTCCATCCCTCTGTCATTCCGTGCGCCTGTCCAATAGTCCGTCTGTCCTTCCTTACGCCTGACCTCCCGCCCGGCTGTTCTTCTGCCCGTCTGTCCTTTCGTGGTCCTGTCTTTCCACCCGCCTGTCCTTCCGTGCGCTTCTCCTTCGGTCGTCTGGCCATCCGGTCTCCGTGCACTTCGCTCGACCGTGGCGGCGCCCGAGAAAAGAAACGAGCTAATCCACGCGTCGACCGCACAACACCGCGCTGCGCCAGCCTTAGAAAGATATCTCTCGGTTTACCCACGAGAGAGCGAGGTCCTCGCCTGTCAAGTTGCCGCTTAGTCGCTGCCGGCGCGATCTCTGCAGTTCGCCTCGAATCTCCGGTCTCTTGCGTCATGAGGGCCTCTGTCACTCCATCCCATGGCCCGTTATTTTGTGCGGCTGCCTTCCCCCTCAGTTCATTCACTACTTGTTTTTTTGTACGCTTGCTTTTGCCATGTGACATTTCTTCGTCTCGACTCTAGTACTTGTCACCGTCATCCATAGGTCCCTGTCAACTATAGGCAACCCGTTCGACAGGTCATTCAACTATAGGCAGTGTCGATTGAAGTGACCAGGTGCCATGTTTTCCTTACTACATTTCTTAATGGAATAATTTAGTACCATAATAATATTGCTTTTTTCTCATTTTGAAATATTGAATACATGTGCGTTGTATTCATCGCCGACACTACTTTTGTATAAGCATTTTGCGGCTCCCGCTACCAATCGATATCAAAAGATGAATGGTCAAGCAAAATACAATTTTACAGAAAGATGACGAATTCTACATTGTAAAAAATACTGTTTTTAAAAAAGTGACCCCAGTAAATAGGCAGAAATAGAATCCCTTACACATGTCGCTTTAAAGGACGTCCATAACTTTGAAACGACGCGTTGTAAATAAGAACAGGTGTTTGAGACCTGACGCTTCTACTTATATTAATCATTCCACAATCTATAAAAATAAGTGTTTTTGGGCCTTCGGTTACATTTTAGAGCTTTGTCTCTGCTCGACCATGCCGACGAAATGTTGGGGAGCGCAGTACTTTTAATTCTATTAAAACATATTTCTCTCCTAACTGGACATTAAAAAGGGAGAGTCAAGTTTCCATACGCGGGAGTTCTTGCAAGAAACACTACTGTAACACATTTTATCTTTACTACATTGTTAAAATAATTTTTCTTATTGCCTCAAAAGTTTTTGAAACATGGTTAATTGTTTGATAGTTTTAATTTCTGGCTTGATTCAATAGTTTTTTTAAACTACTAATATTCATAAATGCATACACTTGTTTTCACACAAGTAATAGAAGCGAAACGAAAAAAATTATACATTGTGTGAATAATTGTATGTTTATTGCACACTAGTGAATAATGTTTGCATTAATTTACAATTGTTTTTGTGCGACAGAAAGACACTGTAACCCTCTCTCATGCCCCCTTCGTCTAATACCCCCGAGTCATCAGTTTGGCCACGTTTCTTTCTGCGCCGAATTTCTTCTCACCGCCACCGCATTTCCACCGCCCTCCCCCCACCCCGCCCTGTCTGTCCCCGCGAGGAGTGCCTCCCCCAACGCGACAGCGCTCCGCGCGTGGATAAATCTTGTTTTCTGCTGCGGCGGGGGCGTGAAACTCCCCGGGGAAGGGGGAGCGGGAGGCGGCCAATAAAACCGGGAGGGTGGAGCGAAATAAAACCACGTCGTTGCACTGCGAGTCAACCCGAGGGATGCCCCGCCTCTCGCTGCCCATCCTCCACGCAAAGGGTGGGGGATGGGAGGCCGGCGTTCGAATGGGGCGTGGCTTGTAGTTGGATAGGCGAGCGGTTGAGTAGTTGTGTGTTTGCGTACATGGGCGATAGGGTTTTTGAGGGCGATAGGGTTTTTTAGGGCGATAGGATCGAGCGGTTGGGTGTTTGAATGGTTGGGTGGTAGAGTTGTTGGAGGGTCAGGTAGTTGCGCGGTTGGGGCTTCAGATGTGCCATCAAATTGTTGGGAGATTGGGTGTTTGAATGGTTGGTCGGTGGGTTGGGTGAATGGTTGGTTGATGGAAGGTCATGTAGTTGCGCAGTTGGGACTTCAGGATAGCATTCCGTTATCAAATGGTTGTTTGAAAAGTTTTCAGTTGGGTTTCCAGTCTATTGGGCTTCAAGTCTGTTGGGCGCGGGTTGTGAAGTCGGTCGTGTAGGCAAAGGTTTGGGCGGATGTTTCAACGGGTAATTGTGCGGAGAGTTGAGTCGTTTGGGCAGGTTCTTGGGCGGGAGATTGCGGAGTGGGAGTTGTTCGAGTGGCCGGGAGGTTAGGCGATGAGGACAGGTGGTTGGCCAGGAGGTTTAGCTGGCGGAAGGGCAGTGAAAGGAAACGGGTGATCGGAAACGGTTTAGCACAAATACGGGTAAGCAAGGCGTTCTAAATCGAGACGCAGAGTGGTGCGGAAGAGTGTTGCAGAGCGTAATGGGTGCGTGGGGGAACATGATGTAGCGGGGGTACTCTGCATGGCGCGGTGTTCCGGGGTGAGGTATGGTGCAAAGCAGTGCTGCAGTGCGGGATGGGAACAGGCGTATGGAGGTGAAGATGAGTTATGGTTCAGCAGAGAGTGTAAAGCATGGCGGGCTGCGAGTTGGCAGTGACATAGGACCAGGTAGAATAAGATGGGAAAATGATACCAAGAGTGTCGTAGCGGATCATGATGTATGGTGCCATTGCGGACATGATGTGACGACGATGGTAAGGCATGACTGTGCGTGATGTGTCCAGGCATAGCATGGTGAAACGGGGTGGGACGTTGCGTGTGTAGTTGGGTGGTTGGGCGGGAGGTTTAGCTGGCGGACGGGCAGTCAAAGAAAACGTGTAATCGGAAGGGGATTTAACACAAGTATGTGTGAGCAAGGCGTTCTAATTCGGGACACAGTTGGTGAGGAAGTGTGGGGCGGGGCGGATGAAAGCAAGTCATGGAAGGGCATTGAGCGGGGCTCGGCGGAGCGTGACGGGTGTGATATCACTTGACGGACGAACGGGAGAACCGGGTGCGGTGGCTCAGTACATCAACTGATGTCACTGCAAGCCTCTGACCGGGATGTACAAGGTTCGAGTCCCAACGGCGGCAGGATTTTCGACACTAGCTTTTCAGTTAGGTCAAATTCAGTCGCTGTCTGGAGGAGAATTCTAGCGGCTGGCTGCTCTGATCGGTAGTTTTCCGTAGTTACTCCGATCAACACCAGGAAAATGCCGGATCAGTACCCTAACAAACGGACCACGGACCGCGCGCGATCTTTCCTTCCTCTTCCTTGTCCTATCATCACCCCTTACACACACACACATACACTAACATGCACTACACTACCGCACATGCCAGGAGGCCGGTCAGGGACTTAGAACTTGTCCCGACTGGGACGGTGCCCCACTGACGGTGGGAGTTACCTGGTTGGGAGATACCCGCTAGTCGACAATAGGTCGGCGCCGGATCTCGCCATCCAGTGGGGGAAGATCACCGCCACATATTCAAAAAAATATCCACTACACTTACGGGACTGCTGATCTCTGTAGTTGACGCGCCCAGAATCACTAACAATCAATCAATCAACGAGCGGGAGGAGATTTTGAGAGGAGCTAGAGATTGGCAGGGCGGTTACACAAACAGATGTTGCGCGTTGGGATGTCGACGGCGCAAGCTGGGACGAAGCGACACACGGGGCGGCCGTGTGGCCGTCCGAACAGTGGGATTGTGGCCGAGGTGGAGGACCGTGTGCCGTGGGGCGAGCTCCCACTCGCCTGGAAGTGATGTCGGCGTCTGGAAAGCATCGCGTGGCACGAGCCCTGGCAGATGTGATGCAGCGCGAGACGGAACGTGCCACGTTGGTGTCAACAGCTTTCCAGATTTTCTAGTGGAATGGATGTTTTTGTGCGGACGTAAATTTGGCATACTATGACTAGCAACTAGAACGTGAATTTAACACTTTTAGACGTGTAATGTGTAATATATTTTCATGGTACTATGAAAGCAAAGTAGTGAGAGAAATTAGATTTTGTGTACAAGTGAAAATGTTTGGAGTCGAGCAGAAAATGTTTCGGGAATGCCTGAAACCCATTTACTCAGGTACTACTAAGTTATTGCTTATAAAAATAGATATTTTCTTCTAAAAAAGGTAATGTTTACTCGTATCCAACAATAATAACGATCACAAAAAACTGTTTTCAATCTCACATTGTAATGATGTATTTACAATTTTAAACATAAAAATACATGTGATGCGGATAACTAAAAGTGACCACATGTCGCAAGATTTCACAATAAGTTATTTATGCTAAATTATAAACAATTAAACTCCTAACAATTTGATGTAAAAAATCTTTAAAATATATGAAATTTTGCTGAAGTGATGGTAGTTTTAATGAATGTTATTGGAAAAAGGAGTTTTTAGAAAATCTCGTTTAAACTTTCTTAATTAAAAACTCAAAATCTTTTCAAAAACTAACATATTTAGAAAATGAAATTAGCTTAAAACAATTTTTTGGAATTTTCTTTACAAAACTGAGAAACAATGAAAAAGAAGTAACATATTTTGGTTTCATGCGTCTGATGTAAAACTCTATTTCTCGGTAAATGGTCCGCATATACAGTTTTCCACATTACATAAAATGATAAACTGAATTTCTCAGAATTGTTACCAACTTCTAGGGTACGTAGAAGGGTAGAAAATTATAACTTTTTGCCAATGAATATTTAGTGAGAAATTTCAAAAAACGGAGTTTCATATGTGATATTTACCTGCGATTGTTAGGCAATTCTGTATGCACAAATGTTTGGTAGAACACATTAGGACTCTTTTAAGATATTATTATTATTAATAATAATAATAATAATAATAATAATAATAATAATAATAATAATAATAATAATAATAATAATAATGTCTTTATTTCTGGCGAGGCTCAGGCCGTAAGGCCTGCTCTTCCGCCTAACCAGTTAAATATTTATATTTACATAATTACAATACAAGAAGGAGGGCAGATTTTACATTTATTTCTGGGATGCAAGACTAGGGGCCATCCCGGCATACGCCTTAAGCGATTGAGTAAACCCAGGAAAACCTCAATCAGGATGGCGGCTTAGGGCCGTAACTCAAGAGAAGAAAATACGAAGATTAAAGGAAAAGTGAAAAGGCAGATTGAAGAATAGAGGGAGTTAGAATGAATTAGGAAAACTGGGGAAAATGGGGGGAGGGGAAAGATAATGTAAATATAACATTATTCATGTACATAAATGCAGTTTTCGTAGGTTAGCTGTTGGCAGTTGGCAGTTGGCTGAGGTCTACAAGATAATCTGTAACAGAAAAAAAACAGGAACAGAAAGCAGGCAAGTGAACTAGATAAACACAACGTAGCACGAAAATATTATACAATACAGTGTGAAAATGCATGAAAGTCTTATTATCTAATATGTAATATACTTCTTTTGAGGCATTTGATTAGACAGGAAGATATGTTAGGGCTTTCAGTGATAGCGTAAAGAGGAGAAAAATACAGGAGAAGAGCATGATGTCTTTAAATGTAATCGAATTTGATCAGTGATGATAGCGGACGTGGTGTTTAATTAGGGTGTAATAATGGGAATAGGGGCTTGTGTTATTTCTAGTTAATCGTTTTGATCCAGTCACTGAGTTGGGTTTTAAATCTTCTGAAACCACAAATTTGTTTTAGATATGTGGATAGAGAGTTCCATATTCTAATTACAGTGACAGTAAATGACTTACTGTAGGATACCGTGTTGTGCCGAGGGATGCATATTAACCTGCCAAACACCAATGCGTCGTTGCCTAACAATCGGGAGTAAATTTCAGATGTGTAATTCCGTTATATGAAATATGTCACGACATGTTCATTGCCAAAAAGTTTAATCCCTCTTAAAGTTGAAGATCCCTCTACATGCTTTAGAATGTCGTGACATTTATTTGTGAGAAAAGTTTTATTTAGTACGTTTATAAACATGAATTACTCTAAACGTGGACTATATTGAGCGCATTTATAAAATTATAGATTTACATTCCAAATATGTTCATTATTATTTCAAATGTTTACTTTATGTATAAGTACTTACATACGGAGAATCGTGCGTAGTATTGAGAAAGATGAATGTTAGGCAAAAAAGTGGCGTTTTTTGGCACAGTAATCTTCATTTTTGGCTCCCTGGTACCATTAAATAAGATTTTTCTTCCTCCTATATTATCAAATCACATTCTATAATATGTATCTTTCAGAATCCACGTTTTGTGGTTCCTTAATCCCCAGACAGTGATTTTTTTTTAAACGTCCGTCCATCTATCTATTTATACATCCGACCGTCAACACTAGCGCCTAAGCTATTTCAAGGATTATGGCAATAGTTAATATACTCCGGTCTGGCCCGACCCACGACCCTACGACCCAACTTCATTATTTTTAAGGGTAAACCTATTTACTTAACATAAAACTCTTTTGGAGATTGCAAAATTTTCTCAAAAATGTTTTAAGTTTTTTCTATAAATTTCTTTTAATAATAGTCTGAAACAAACTTCTAGAGATGGCATAGGTCCTATTGAGACTTTTATGCCTGGATTGTTGAAAAATGCAAACTTTTGACATATTTTGAATCGCCGATCACTAATATTTATTATATTAATATTATATAATATTTTCTGAAAATATCAGTAATTGTTATGCAAATTTGAGTGTATAATGGCAATATTAAAATATATAAAAAAACAGATTTTCTCAAAATCGACTTCACTTCACTTTCCCCCTACAAAGTAAGGAAGACCCAGGCACTTTTCATTCCAAAAATTCCGCTATAAAAATTCGAACATATCATGTCCCCTGATCAGAGCTCACCCCTAGAACCATTCTATCAGATAGGTTGGGAGCGACGTGCTCACAACTTGAAGATGCCCGTCCAGAAACGTCTTTCAAACCAAATAGCACCCGGGCGCGATTCCACCGCGATAGCTATCTTCCGAAAGGCTAAGGGTCACCCTGCAGCGGTGCTATTCGCACTATTCACACTGCAGGCGGAGGAGGAGGCTGCTTCCGCAGGCGATTTGCAATATCCCTTTGAAGGCTGCACGACCTTGGGTCTCACGAGATCCTGCGAAAGATCCTCTTCGCCTTTTATTACCAATGCCTTTGGTCGCCACTTCGACGGTGGTTCGTTCTCTTGCTGGGCATTTTTTGATGTTCTGCTGACATCCCTGTGATCATTTTTGCTCTGTTAATTGTTTTAGTCTTTCAAATATTTTTCGTCATATTTTATTTTTCCAGTTTTATATTTATTTGATATATGATATTCCTTACTTATTTCTTTCTCATTTCTTCTGCGAATCACGGAATGCACTATTTATAGAATTGTTTGACTTTTTTTGGATGCATTAATGAAACTTTCTTATTAAATTCTTTCAATCGGATTAAAAGTTTCATTTTTATGTTACAATCGGACTTATTGTTTACGGTTGTAATTCCTTTTCTAAACCGGTCTTATACCTACGATTTATATTTACATGGTCATATCTCTCTACTTGTTTCTATGGCACATTGGTTCAGTGATGCATACTTGGTCGTGTTAAATTACGCTACTTGGTTAATTGTTTTTTATATATTTCATTATTTCCTTTCTTATAAGCACTGATTCCTTATTTAAATAAGGAAGTTATTAAATTACGCTTTTCATTTTTTAAAGATAATTGCATTACCTATTGCAGTTTACATTAGTTGTAATGTTAATTGTAATTTAATTACAAATTAATTGAATACTTAATATTTTATTGCATTTGTACACCATTTTTTTATTTTGGTTATATATTTCATAAAATGGAATTCATCATTTCATTTAACTGTTTTTAGTTGAAATTAATATATTTACTTTCTCAAGAATTAAATATATATTTAAAATTCTCTATATAATGATTACAACAATCCACTGTCTTTTTCAAACACAACGCACCAAAAACAACAAAACAACGTGCACATAATCCAAAATAGTAAATCATACGTGTCTTTAACTTTGCTTTTGTTCCAGTTAGAGCAATGTACGGTTGGAGGAGATACCTGTCGAGGAAAAATTGTAAACCGATGTAGGGTCGGTACATAATTTCTTACTTCCGTGTCCTTAACCTCCCGCGATATAACTTGCCCTACATTAACAGACAGTGCCGAGCTTGTGAGGAAACGTACGATTCCGTTAAAGGTTTAATGCTCAGAAAGAAAATTACTAATTTAAAATGCAGAATATTTGCATATCTTTGTCAGTATTATAAAAAATGGTAAATAAATTCTTTTAAAAATGGGGTAGTTCATCTATAAGTTACTTCTTTAATACTAATTCTATATGCGTTTTATAATCTCAATTGAGTTCTTGTTTACTTTAGGGCACATGATAAAAACGGTTATGTTATCATTTTTACTGGTATGATTTGTATATTCCATGTTCAAAAAAGTTCATTGAGAGAAAAAGCACTTCTCTTTTTTTGAGAAATTTGGAACTCCTTATAAAATTAATGAGTTAATCGTGGTAGCAAATCTCGTGCTTGGCTCAATACTCACTCACGTCTCTCCGGGAGTCGCTCCCCTTAGGATACAACTGAGACAGTTCGCGCAACAAAAACCTCCAAGAACTGGACAGTACATTTCTTTCCCACTCACATTAAAACGAATTTTTTTCTTTTTTTTCTTTCTCATTTCAATCCCCCGTTGTGAGGACTACGACCGTTTCCTCGCGTTCGTCCAGTGGACGTTGGCCTGCGAACGTCCACAGCCGCGGCCGTCCCCGCAGGGCAAGGAAACGAGCGTTATTAACAGCACGAATCTCCGCGCCCTTTCGCTCGCCTGCCTCATCGCCCCGCCCCGCCGCTTCCTCTTCCGGCGGCGGCCGCGCCACCGGAAGTGCTCGGGACACGCGCCCCCTCACCCTCCCCCGGCGCCCCAAGGCGTCAATTTCCGTGCCAGCTCTTTATAACCTCCTCCGACACTGACCCCTGCTCTCTCCACGCCTCGCGCCCGCACGCGGCTCCTGTCTTCCTGCATGGCTCATTGAAATGGGAAAAGGGAAAAATGACGGCTTTTGGACTCGGGAATAGGAGGTGATGGATGTTGGTTAATGAACACTGAAATAAGTGGATATGTATGATGATGTTTTATTTCTGTAAAAAGGAAAGTTGAAAAATAAATACTGCTTACATTCAATGAAATAATTGTGACATTTGTTTAGGTTGGAGATTATGAAATAAAAAGATAAAGACGTACAAACTAAAATAAATGAAAAAAAAACAGCAAATACATATAAAGTTTATTTTTTAAACTGATCAATGTTGATTGAATCCCAACTCTGCTAATCACTATATATAAAAGAAAGTCGTGTTAGTTACACTATTTATAACTCAAGAACGGCTGAACCGATTTGGCTGAAAATTGGTGAGCAGAAAGCGTAGAGCCAGGAGACGGACATAGGATACTGTTTATCCCGTTCGACAGCGTTCCTGTGTGAGAACGCACGTTTTTGCACGTTTTCGCGTGATTTCGCGGGTTTTCGCACGTTTTCGAGGGTTTTCGTACGTTTCCATGCGTTTTCGCATGTTTTCACGCGTTTTCGTATGTTTTCGCGCCTTTTCGCCTAAGTTTTCTGTGCAGAAGCGTTCTGCAGCGGAGATCAAGCAAGCAATCAAGCAAAGATACAAATGAAGCTAATAAAAGCGTGTTAAAAAGTGAAGTATAATTAGATAGATTTTTAATTATCTATTTAATATCAGAGCGTTTTTTTAAAATTCTTCTTTGAGAGAAAAAAACAAATCTGCAATTGCTTTATTATCACGAGTGCAACAAGGATAGTACAGTTTCTCACTGTGAGTGCGACGCGAGAAAAAGATGGGACCGGCTGTTAAGGCGGAACAGAGTTCGCCGGGTCAGCTAGTATCCAATAAAAAAGCTGCTAGGCAGAATAAGAAATGAGATAAAAATGAAGAGGAACAAGAGGTAAAGGAAGTTCAGATTATTTTCTTCTTCATAAATAACGGAAATTCATACTAAATACTGGCTAAACGGTATAGATGAACTCATATTTCAGTAACCAATTTGAAGATTTGCTTCTTCATGCAAGAGTCCGAAGGCTCTTTTCCGTTGTCAAGTCAACAACATTTCATAATGATTTCTGCATAACCCTCCGCATTATCTTGCGTCTCTCATAATAATCCCCCTCTTCCCACATCACTCCTCTGTTCCTGATTCACGATGACTGCAGCTCTTGTCTCTCTGTCAACGCACTCTAAACGACGTCGCCCGAAAGAAAACCGTTTGACAGCTACCCCAGCGAGAAATCGGCCAACATCGGTCTCCCTCGGCCAACTGGAGTCGTCCCAAGACACGCGGGAAGCTTGCCACTTTTCTTTCTGTGTCGTCCGACACTCGGTTTGATAACTACGCCAATGACAGCATTGAATAATTTCTCTCTCTAGAGCGTGCTTGTAAGTGCTGCTAAAGCAATTGACGTACTTCATTATACCAGAGTGTCGATCACGAATGAGTGATTACGTTATAAGAGGTGCTTTGACGGCGAGTCATAGTCTCCACTACCATTAAGGGAGATTTACTGTCCGTAATAGAGTGCAACTAGCACGATTCATTAATTTTGGATAATGACCTTAGATTGTTCTCATGCGGAATCATTGGTAACGTTGCATTCCTCTGAGAGACGCATTAGACATAACTATTGTGTTCCGTGTCGGTGTGATTTACTCAAGATTTGTAACGATTTTGACACACGGGTAAGTTAATTGCATTCATTTGTTATGAATTATATTCACTTCATTTTACGAATGCATTTGTAGACCTTCTAAGAAAATACTTGTAGAAACTTTGCCTTAACTGAATCCCACTGACATGTTCTCATAACATTTTCTGTAAAGTGCGCCTTAAAAATATATTTCTATTTTTTCATCTATTTTCAATTGTTATATATCAACAGTAAAATGAAACGTTTTTCAAAATTTTCTGTTGCTATACTACGTTAATATGCTAGTAATGCATGTAAGTTTTTCAATATATCATTTGCGATAGACAGACATCAAATGAAGATGGATATTCTTCGCTACCCCAATATGGAGATATATCAAAATATATCTCCATATTGAGTGTACAGAAATGCCATTTTCCCCAAAGGTTTTCATATTATTTTAACACTAATACTAAAATGTGTAATGGGCAAACGTTACATGTTTAGTAATTAATGTTATTTGAAAATTGAAGAGCGCTGTTTGGTGCCATTATTTGTTTGGTTTTGCGTTGTGCATGTAGTTCCGTATCGAATATTGTTGTGTACTCTCATTGCGATTATTTTCTTGCTTCTGTTGCACTTGTGAACTAATTAAAGAAAGACCACGTGTCTGCCGCTAGAGTATGTGGCAATATAACCTTTCCCCACTCTCAGCTGGCAAGCAGACAGAAATATTTGGACAATAGACACCCATTATATGGTCGGAGGCTGCAAAGTTATTTTTCAACTTTTGGATGCATTGAAAATTAGTAATGTATATTTTAACCATTTACCGGTGGCTAAAAATTAAATGCTTCTAGTTTTCCTCAAAGCCTCCTGAAAAACTTGAACTTCGTCATTCTACTCTTTCACCTGAATAATATCAAAAACGTTTGCTACAAGGTTCAATTCATGTCTCCCATCTTGCAAGAAAATTAAAATTAATGCAAATGAATTATGTCTGAAATAAAATAACACAGCAAAATTGCCCCCTTCTTAACCAAAGAAGAGAAAACTACTACTACCTTATACGACCTATTTTACAAACCCCCACGTGCAGAATGAACCGGTATGTCTGAGCAAAGGAGGTCAAGCCAGACGTAGTACTTGCTAACCCTCGCACCCGTCTGGATAAGTGGAGCCGTTAACAGAAGCCCCCATTCAGATATAGGCAATCTCGCAATCAACGGAATCGCCGGCGGTTGTTCCTTCTGAATCCGGCCATTCCCGAGCGTTCGTTCCAGAAGCCTCGTGGCTCCACGCCGTCCGCTCTTCAGGGTTATCGTGTCAAGAGGCAGGGGAGATAGATGCAGCCGGTCTGTTAGGACTCCGACATGGACTTCTCCGCCGCCGTCACTTCCGCCGCCGCCTCCGCCTTCCCCGCCTCCGCTGCCACCGCCGCCTCCGACGCCGCCTCCGCCTCTGCCGCCGCCTCCGCCTCCACCTTCTCCGCCTCCACAGCCGCCGCCGCCTCCGGCATCTCCACCACCTCCTCCTCCACCACCAATTCTCTGTTACCGCCACCACCACCACCACCACCACCACCACCACCACTACCTCAACCACCACCGCCACCAGCACCACTCCATTTCTGCCATCATCGTCTCCGCCCCCACACTGCAGCTGCTCTCGCCATCTCCAGCCCCCAATCCCTGCCGCCACCATTACTTCAACCACCGCTACCACCCTTACCTCCACTACCGCCACCATCGCCACCAGCCACCAACACTGCTATCAGCGCCGCCACCAACCCTCCTCCCCACTACCACCGCGCCGATAAAAATAAGGGGAACCGCCCGGACAATTCCGGGCGTCCACAAAGGTGGGAATGAGGGAAGGCCGTCGCCGAAGCCGCCGCCGGTGCCGGAGTCGTGGTGGCAGCAGTTCCGCACCGGAAGGCACGGACAGAAAAAAAAAAGAGCGAAAAGGGTCGAGAAAGGAACTGGCGAGAAAGGGCCGGCAGAAGCGGTAGAAGGGCGGCCCGGATTGGCCGGCCGCTGCCGCCGCGTCGCCCGAGATGGATTGTGCAGTTGTGGAACGGACATTTCTTCGGGGGCCGACCGGCGCAGCGCGGGAGGGGGGCGGGGCCGGGACGGTGGGATTACCGTCCGAAGTCGAGGACTGGGACGGGGCGGGCGGGGATGAGGACAGCCGCGCCGCCGCCGCCAAGAGGTAACGCGGGGATAGAACCTGCCCAGGAAAGCGCTGGGGACACTTTAAGTTGATAGGGCACAACACGGCACACATGGGTAAGGGCGGCGGTGGTGGCGCTGGCCCACGGGTCGGGGGAAGGGAAGGGGGAGGGGCAAATAAAACGGACCTCGGGGACGGTGGCGGAGTGAAGATAAAGAACGAGGATAAATAACGCGGTCAGGGGGGGGGCGTGGGTCAGAGGAAGGCGGAATGAGTGTGACGTAGAAGATACGGGACGTGGGTGACGGCTGCTGATGTGCTGGCTGCTGATGTCTGGATGGCTCCTGGCGGGGCGAAGTGGAGGTTCGCGGATGGGGTGTGTTGTGAATACGGGCAGTAAACTGCTGGGGACATACGTATGGCACTGGGTATAGCAGAGGATGAAACGAATATCAAAATGTTACGTTCATGAAGATGAGAATGCTGGGTAAAGTAGAATCTTATTTATTTTATTGATAACATTTGATTTGCTTTTTCAATGTCTGGACGATTATGCAAATTGAAATTTTCTGCTACAAGTGAGTAAGTTTATCTTCCGAAAATTTATTAAGAGCATTCGTCAACAATGCAACATTTTAAACAGTTTTTGAATAAATGATTTGTGGGGATTTTATCGTTTGGGCTTGTAAAACATGTTTCGAGTTTTCTGAAGTATGCTCAGTTTTACGCTAATATTGTATCATTCTGAGACACAAAGGTGCTATTTTTATCTCATTTCCTCATCAACCCTTGTGACATTTTACATGAAGTTTTTAATAAATATGAAAAGTAAATGAAGTAAACAGATTTCAGTTTGGGTTGATAGTTTTGCACTAAGCCTTTAACCACAGAACATATTTAAATATGTATAATACATACAAAAAATGAAACTGAAAAGTTTGGGAAGGTTTTAATTCGTTTAAAAATGTCTTGATAATGTAATAATAATAGTTGCATAACTAAATATTTTTCTAACGAGTTACAGACAATTCTACTTCGGTAATTCTGAACTCCGATCAAGTTTAGGTCAATATTTTTCGAAGCTACAACTTTATGCTGTATATCAATACTTTACATCCTCATTTTTCTCCCTAGAAAATGTGTTTATTCACTAGCCATATTCCTCCAATATCATAATGTACCATAAATAACAGGTCACATGACAAATCTATATTTTGGAATACTTTGTACCTAGAATCAAAATGATCCTGAAGTAATAATAAAATAACTATTTCAGTTGTAATTCATTTCTTCATAAAAAGAGAGATTTATTTCATTATTCCATTTAGAATAATATTAATATGTAGAAATATAGTAATACAACGTTAATTCATATAATGAATACATTAATTTATTGTTCATTATAATATTCTGAATCAAGATAACGGGCATGTGTCGTGGTTGTTCTTTGAAACATTGACTATATGAATTTTATTTACTTACATGCGTTTACTTACATTTACTTAGCTGTGTTTTAATTACTTTGACACCATTTGTTTCCATAGCAGCAAATCAAACGCAGTCACTTCAGCATTAAAATCTATCATTATTGCACTAAGTGGTGAACTTTTATTTCAAAATTAACTACCTGTATGAAAATCTAAAACAATATAAGCTGCGGTTTTTACCCTGTAAAAGCCAATGATCAGTAAAAGCTATGATTTGGTTTACTTTCTTGCAGTATATGAGTAAAATGTTTTTAAAAACTGTACACTTCTTTGTTTTTTCATATGTTTGTTCCCGAAAGTGGAGAATTGAAAATTACTTTAAGAATATATTAACGCTTTGAGATATATTAAAAATAAATTTGTATAATTGTTGAAAAATCAAAACAAAATCATTAAAATGAAGTTTAGTTTAAGCCATGTTATTATGTGCATGTAGCACTATTCATACAAGTGTAAAGAAAATATTAGAGCTTTTTTTGTTAAAATTTTAGTTTTAAAAATGCTCATATTTTAATCACAATTAAGGAAAAACTACCAGTATTTTCAAAGAGATACACCTGACATTAAATAAAGAACTAATTGTGGAGGACAAATTTATTTGAAGAAATACCCACTTTCTATAATGTAGTTTTTCGAGGGGATCCAAAAGATTCTAAACTTTTATAATTTTCGAATGTTTAGGGTTAACACTGAAAATAGGAACTATGAATTCTGTATAAGTGTATCTCACACTATTCTTACAAAATATTAAAGAAAAAGTTGAGAAATGTTTGAGAAATTTTAAAAATGTCTCAGAGACTTCATATGAAGAAACACGAATATTTCAAAAATTCTTTTCAAAATAGTAGATCTTCGTGTCAGGCATTGTCAGTTGGGTAGTATTCATTTCATAAATAATTTTCAGCAATAGTGTAAGCGCTAATAAAATGGTGTTCACAGGCCGACCGTTAGACACACTTGTGATTTCAGGGAATCCCAAAACGTGTATTTTTGTTAAAATATCGAAATCTGTTTACCGAAGGATTGCATAACTTTCCCATACATTACGTATATTACCCCGTACGCGCGTACGTACAAGAGGAAGTAAAACGAGTATTTGTATTAAACATTTTTATGTAATTTTAAATCCTCGTTGTTTAGCAGGTCAGGCAACTCAGGTAATTTCTATATATTACAATCCTCTGTCTCACAAATTAAAATGTTCAGCGCAAAACTTCTCGTCAGATGTGTCAATACGAAAGATAAAATAATTCTAATAAAATATTCCTCTCCAATTTTAATTACTTTCTTTAGCATAATTTTACATTTTCATAGATAGCTCACAAAGATTCCTTACGTTTATGACAATATTTCTTAGTAAGTGAACTTCAGATATGCAGTCCTTCATATTCCATATTTTGTTTTGCTAAAGCAGGTGTCACCTTTCCTTCCTCGAAGTGAGAGCATAAGGAGTTTCCCCTTCCGTTCACTTTCACTTTTAGATGCGGATGTCTTCTCCGGCCTCTCCGAACTCAAGATGTCGGAGGTGAGCCTCCGCCTTTCTTGGTACTGCAAAATGCTTTCCGAGTTATTAAAGATGCACGTCTCTCCTGGAAATGTGCTACTTCAGGAATTAATTCGCATTACTGGAAAATAAGTTAAGGTACTTTAGTAGGACTCTTAAATCTATTTAAACTTTCGATTTAAATTATTGTAGAAAAGTCTGAAGTGACACTTTTTCGAGTCTAAATAATACTACATATTTACGAGCCAATTTTCGAATACAGTTGTTTTGCGAAATATATGCGTTCTTTTGCCAAATTCTAGATCTAGATTCCACTTACAATATTTTGAAATATAATTCACTATTCGTATATTTCAACAAACGGGTATTTTTAAAGTACGTGAATCTAATGTTCGAACGTTTTCAACTTCCGTAGTCTTTAGTTTGCGTAATGAAGGTCACATCGGTGATGGTAATAACGTTTATATTACTTTTACTTTTTACAAGTACAAGATGAACTAATGGTTCTGCAACAGCATATTCTTTGGGTTATTATTTGTAATGGCAAAGTAATATTATAATATTTCTTCCTATACAAAAAATTCGCACATTTGAACATAATTACATTATTTTACCTCAAATAGTGACGGCTTCCTTCAAGTTGGGAACGTTTTGTTGAACAAACACATGCATCTGGAGGTGTTTTAATCTCACGAAAAAATTTTATTCGGGGTTGATATTTTAACTTGTGCGTATAGATACCAAGATAAAGAATTTTATTCATTATAATACTGCCGTGGTTAGGAATATCAATATTGTTAGGAATATCAATACGCATATCAATATCAACAAAGAAACTTATATATCTATACTTAAATATCAATATCAACAAAGAAACTTTTGCAATTTTTGAAATGTCAGAGGTGTTAATGCAAATTGATCCTCAGCCATATTATTAATGAATCTTCCTATTGTCTGAGTTCAAACGTTTGAGAAACCGTTCATAAGAAAATCTTATTTGGGTGTTTTTGTTGTTATGATTTCATCCAAATATCTAAACTTTTGCAAATTTCGAAAATTCCATTTTTTTCAAAGAAATCAACATTTATATAAGTGGATATTTTCTATTTGAGTACAATGTTTTAAGTACAAATTGGAGCCATTTCTTAAAAAAATTAATATTTCCTGAATAGTATCATCAATAACTAAAAGATTCATTTGAAATTCCTGGGACCGGTACATTGACTAGATGGGTTAGAAATTACCTCGTTTAGTAAAATTACCTTTAATGGTTTAAGCGTGGTTTTAATGGTTTATTGATAAACGTTTTGGTTTATCACTTTCCGACATTACAAAGCTCCAAAACAGGTATTTCTAAAAGTATCTCGACATTTATTTTTAGTGGAATTGCATAACTTTCCCTTATATTATTTACGCGAGAATGCGTAAAGAGAAAGAAAATAGTTGTGTACAAAGCAAAATGCATTTAAATGTCATTGAAATACTGAGAATATTTTATATAGAATTCTCACATTTTGTGAACATCCTTCTAAGGGATCACTAGACCTCCGAATTTAAGGCACAAAACAGTGATAATTTAGGCACCTAAAATATGTAACAAAATTATACAATTAGGCACTATTAGGCATGAAAAGTGACGTTTTAAGCACTTTAAATACATTGCCAAATGATTAAATCCGGCATTTAAAAATTATTAGACATAAAAAGTTACTTTTCTGACACCTAAAACTGATCAAAAAAGGATTAATTTAGGTTTATTTATTATTCAGGAAAGTGAAGTATTTTTACATTTATGAGAGTGACTACAAGAGTATTATTTTATTCCCTTTCACAAGTAAACACCACAGTATATAACCAAGATTCAAACCGAACCAAACACACACACACACACACACACACACACACACACACACACACACACGAAAACTGAAAAGATACTTTTTACATTCTAGGGGTTCAAGACTTGAGCCTATTTTGTAAGATTCGCTTTTCGGACAGTAGACTTTTACTTCATCTGGCTTTCCTTGCCTGGGCTGCCTAGAATACGCCCCGCGGCCATGTCCCAATCTGTCGACTGCGCAGCTGCTCAGAGATTGGGTGCAATTGCCTAAGAAGTGCGTGCTGATCGAAGACAGCATGAAACATTCTCTTTGAATTGACTTGCAGAGTTTATGTTCGCTGTGTTGGGTGAGATATATGGGTGCGTAGTCAATGGCGTATTCGTCGATCAGAGAATATTCACGTTTCGGGGATTTCGGGAAAGAATTTGCGTTTTGGTATAACTAGTTTAAAAATGAATAATAAAAAATGATAATCTTCATTTTTATTCCAGATTTTTTTTCAAATTACTTGTTTAGACAGTTATAGACAAAAATATTAAAATAGTCATCAACCTATTGCCTTTCAGAACTTAGAAGCCACTATTTGATGCTTTCAGTAAATCTATTTTTTCCTAATTCGTAAATATCTAAAATTATTTTCCGAAGCTTCCTGAAGGAACTGAATAGACATTTGTTTTAAAATCCGAGGTCTAGTGATTACGATCATTTGTAAAGTTAATGTTAGATGCAAAACTCTGTGAATCTAACTTCTTGTTCTTACACGAGAATAACGTGCAATATCCTTCAAACTTGATTCAAACTATATATATATATATATATATATATATATATATATATATATATATATATATATATATATATATAGCATCGTAGGCTTTCACGGCCGGAGTAAATATGAGTTAAAGTTTCCGCGCTTGTAGGCCATGGTCCAGTTGGCATTGAAGAGCCAAACGTTTCGGCCACGTCTGCGGTGGACATCTTCAGTGGCGGCAGTGTCATCGGGGTAGTCTGCGGGTCGACGGCTGGCTAGCGACTGACTCAGTCAGTCTCAGACTCAGTCAAGTCAGTCGCTAGCCAGCCGTCGACCCGGAGACTACCCCGACGACACTGCCGCCACTGAAGATGTCCACCGCAGACGTGGCCGAAACGTTTGGCTCTTCAATGCCAACTGGACCACGGCCTACAAGCCCGGAAACTTTAACTCATATTGTCATATATATTTTCGATAACTTGGATGTGATAAGAGTAATTGGATAAGCAATGTGGTTTTTCTGTTTCATTTCTTTAAAAAAGTCAACTATTAGAACTCATACTATTCTTTTGAATAATAAAAAATGGACATACTTTTAAAATTTCTTTTGATCCGGCGTACACACAAGTATCAACTACTCTAAAGAATTATTATTCAACGAATGTCATTACAATAGTCGTTTTAAGGTTGTAACACTAAGATAATTATTTAAGAAACTTTTTATTGAAAAGCAATCGTGTCTACAATATTTTAACAAGCTCGACACGCAGGAAATGTCACTCCGCTATCCCGTCACGATTACTTTCTCAAACTACTTTGCAAAGATTTTCACCTTTTAAGAATGGCAAACATGTTTAAAGATATGGAATCGTTTCAGTACAAACCTCTTTCGACTCAGAAAAATGTAGTCTGATTTTATGACAACCCAACATGATAGCATTTTTGTGTGTTTAAAAAATGCACTGAAAACAAAAACTTGTCCTCCAAAACAACGACATTCGCCGGCTCTAATGGAAGACAAAACAGATGATGGCCCTGCTTTGCTTTCAGTTGGATTGTAATATTTAAAAAAGTATGAGAATATAGAAATGAAAGTTACACAATAACAAAGGAACAACTCCGTTATATTTGTTTAATCAATCATTATTGTGGTGACTTCTCCCGTTCTATAATAGAAAATTATATACAATGATTCTCGTTCGAAAAAAATCAACACGACTTTTTAGATATTAAAAAAATCTGTTTAACGGACATAAATTGTGCACAGGAAAGGTTTTAAAATATCTCCGATAACCTCTGATTCATCGGTTCGTGTGAGAGCCTCTGGATCTATAGTTCTCAAGATGGCGCCTCCCGAAATGGCCAAGATGGCGCGGGGCGAGGCAGGAGGGAAGGAGAGGGACGGGATCATACGATGTGGAACGATCAGAAACGGGTTCACCAATCTGAGCAGTGTATTTCCTGGAGTCCGATTTCTGACTGATGTTACTAAAGGAACTACTAGAAATCCACCTATTAAAAACAATGACAACACAATCTCGAAAACTAGAAAAAAAATTGAAAAAATACAGCATCTTTACTCCATATCCATTTTCGCATCCCCTACCAGTTAATTCACTCCTAATCCATTTACAATAAATGTAATAGTTCAATAAGTGTAAATTCGGATTGATATATAATGCAATTCTGGGAAGGTCTTTTCTTAGGCAGACATTTCTATTATATCAATTTTTATTATAATTTTTAACATTTTTAGAGACCAACATTGCGAAGGTCATTGGCTTTCTTTTTGAGGGGCTAATGACCTTAAATGTATACATAAATTCAAACAAGTTGGAATAATGAATATCATTATAAACTAGATAAATCACCATATAAATTAGATGAAGTACAACCTGCGAGAGAAACTGCATCAATTAATTTTCTAAAATTTCATGATTTATCTGAATTAAATTATAGCAATATGTTGTGAGTATTTTTTGATTTTGAAATAATATCTCACTCGTGTTTGATTTATTCACAGCCTTTTAAGGGGTTTATATGTAATAGTTTTGCGTTCAGAATAACATTTTTACTCCTTGAGAGAAATCCCACCCGCAGTACAACTTTGTCCCCGAAGATCTTCGCGTGCTCGAGTGGAAGCTTGAAGACCCATAGCGCTCGAGAGAGGCCTTCTTGAGACAGCGCGCGACTATGGACAGGGTCGGAGCGTGGTGAGGGAGGGACGAAATGGGACGGGCCGGTCGCGGTCTGGGCCGCCGATGACGGCCATGCATCATCCAGATCCATTTCCTGGCGGTTTCGCAGCGTCTGCCCCCTCCCTCCAACTCTTTCTTGGATCCCGCCGCCCCCTTCACCCGCTTCCACCCGCCACGCCCCCGCCGCAATCCCGCGTCCCCATCGCCCTGCCGTCCACGCCTCCCACACCGCCCTCGGTGACTCCGCCATCACCACCGCCATCGCCCCACCCCACCACCCCGCCCCCGCCACCCCGCCACCCGCGCACCTGCTTCCTCACTATTCTCGCTGCCTCTCCCGCTCCCGCCGCCCCGCAGACCACGCCTCCCACGCCACCTCCGGTGCCTCCCCCACCCTCGCCGTCACCACCTTCCCGCCTCCCACGCCCCCCTCGCTGTCCCTGACGCCCCCACCTTCCCTCCACCCTCACCGGTCCCACCGCCAGCCGGCGTTCCCACCGCCCCGCATGACACGCCTCCCACGCCACCTCCTTCGCCCCCACCACCCCACCTCTCACACCCTCTTCGCCGTCCCTGACGCCCCCCCCCCATTCCCTCCGCCCTCACCAGTCCCGCCGTCACCCGGCGCCTATGCCTCCCACACCGACCCTGGGACCCCCGCCACCCCCGCCACCCCCGCCGCCATTCACACCATCCCCGCCGGCCCCGCCCCCCTCCCACCGGCCGCCGCCACCGCCACTCCGGCCATCCTCTTCGCCCCGGCCGGCGTTGGCCCGCCTCCACTGCCCCCATCCCCCTGCTGGCGCGGCGGGGCGCGGCCTAATGGAGAAGCGGTCGGACGCGGGCCTCGCCAGCGGTTTCCCCATATCTCCGAAAGGAAAACGTCGAAGACTGGAGGTTATTGGACGCCGGCGGGCGGCGGCGGCGGCGTCAGTTGAGCTGGGCGCGCACGAGATGAGCTGGGAATTGGGTGGGACGAACGCAGCACGCAGCGCGGGGGCCGGCTGGCGGTGGACCCCGCGCTGGAACAAAGGGGCGCGGAGTGCGTTTTATTGCTGAAGTCTCTCCCATTTCCGTCCTATTTATGGTCCAAAGATGAGAAAAAATAATCTGTTACGTTTACACAATTTGGGTAGTTCCGGCGTCGATGATATGAATCGATATTGTAAATATGATAATTCACAAAATTAAATTAGCGAAGTCACTACCGTTTACCTTACCCACAGATTTATCGAGATTTTCAAAGGAACCATTTCATTTGACAACACATAAGGAAATGTGAAATTATCAATTTCTAACAATACGAAAGCTCCAAAATAAGAAACAGACATCTTCAACACAAAACTAAGCAGTGATGTATGAGAACTGGTAATAGTACAATCATCCGACACAATATTTTCTACCCAATCTTTAAAATTAGATTCATTTCCTCATATCAACAATAGTTAGTCAATTACTCAAAATAAAAAAAATAAAATTACATAATTAAACAAATGTATACAATAATATACTTAACATGGATGTACAAGTAGTAATTCTGAACTAATAATGAATGAAAAGTACATGTACTATTAATTTTGTCCGAAGTATGTTACGAAACACAATCCTCATGATTTTATTTTTAGGCATATCATGCATACTTGCTTACGCCGCAGGCTTAGACCGAAGTGCTGGAGGAGAGAGTTTATTTGACAAATAGCTGAAGTAATACATGAATGGAAAACATGTGAAATGTTCTGTAACAAGAATTGGAAAAGTTGTTTTAATGGTATATGGGAAAGTTTGTTTAGCCAACCAATCGTCAATTTTATGCGCCTAATTTGATTCTCTTCGCCAGAATTTCCGAGACAACGAACCCAGTCTTCAGCTTTTGGTCTCCACGTTTCTTTGAGACCAACCTCCACCCAATTTATAATACAATTTCAGCAAAATCGAGAGATAGATTACCCTTGTAGTTACTCGGATTCCACCCATGGTTAATTTATCCACATGAATGAACAGTTTGTTACAAAATACTCACCAAGAGTAATACTCATCAAGAGACTCTCTGGCAAAGTGTAGGCATTAGTTTAATAAATGTAGGTTCATAAGAGATTTAGGTGAACTAATAATTCCACTCTGAAGCTCGGCGCGTCACTCAGTCGATGCATGATCTTGTATATCCGCATACGTACACTGCAGTGTTAAGTTAAGGCGGACAAACATGAGCAATCTGTCCGGAGATGTGGCATAGGGTATCAACTGAAGTCACTGCAGTAGCTCTGATCTGGAAATCCTATGGATCGAGTCCCGATGATTACCGGATTTTCGACACTAACTAAACAGTTTGGTCGAGTTCTGTCGATAGCTTGCTTCGATCCGTAGTTTTCGTGTTTTCTCCGATCAATACCAGGCGAATGCCGGAGCAGTACCCTCACAAACGGGTCACGGACAGCGCGCCTTCCCATTTCTGGTTCTAGTTTCGATTGGGGTAATGCCCTACCAGTGGGGAGATACCAGATACCCCGCTAGCCGACGGTAGGTCGGCGCCGGATCCTAACATTTAGCGAGGTAAGATCACTGCCACCACCCGAACTGACCATGTATTGCGCTTACGGAACAAATGGCCTTAGCACGGACGCGCACGGAATCACCAATCAATCAATCAATCGAGCAGTCTGGGTCTTGCGCAGGACGGTGGCGGAAAAGGTATATGCAAACAGTGGTAAGGAAGGAAAAAGGAAAAGGGTTTTTAAAACTTAATTAAAAAAGATTTTAAACAGATAAATAGATAAGAATATTTTCACATAAATATAATAATTAAATACTCTCTCTATCTCTCCGACTTCTCTCTTTCCTCGCCTCGTTTTTCTCCTCTCTATCTCTCCCTCTCCTTCTCTCTTCCCTCTATCTCTCTCTCCCATATTACCTCTCTGTTGTCCCCTCTCTCTTCTTTTCTGCATCTCTTGTTCTCTCTCTCTCTCTCTTCCTCTTTCCCTTTCTTATTTTCCCTTTCTCTTCTCTCTCTCTCTCTCACTTCTGTCTCTTCACCCTTCTCTCTTTTTCGTCTCTCAAGCTTACGCCGCTTCTCCTCCTGTTCCCCTCGGTCCCGCTCCACGTCTCGCGGCAACGCCAATCAACAGTGAAGCTGAGGTGGATGGGGAATTGCATTTAACTGAAGCGCCGTCTTGTGCTGCAGCGCCGTGTAGTATGGTTACATCATAATGAACAGGTTAAAAACATTCTTCATGAAAAAAAAACGTGAACGTTTTTGGAGATCAATCACAAGTTCCATTTTTATATTTATAGATATTGAAAGTGAATTTACTGAATCCAAGGGCACTAATAACTTAAGTTCGGTTGTGATATTTTTCTCGCATTGGATGTCCGCCTGCCCTGCAGGGCCAACCCTCAGCGAGAAACTGAGCAGGGCGGCGCCGACCAAAGGGCCATGCGAACGGGGGAGGGCAAGGGCGGGACTGTGAAGAAGTGGAAGCCTCTGGCGAAGGGCGCGGGCGTCAAGAAGGGCAGGAGCCGTGGCAGGACGGGCGGGTCGGAGCTGCTCGGGTCGAGTCGAGTCGGGGCGGGGCAGGGCGGGGCTCGGCGGGGCTGGGCGGAGCTGGGCGGGGCTGGGTTGGGCGGGGTGGGGCGGGGAGGGACAGAGTGGGCGGGGTGGGGTGGGACGAGTGGGGAGGGGCGAGGAGGAGCGGGGCGGAGTGAGGCGGGGAGGGGACGTACGAGACGAGGTGGGGCAGGGCAAGGCAGGGCAGAGTGGGGCGGGCCTAGACGGGGCGAGACTGAGCGAGACTGGGCGAGACTGAGTGAGACGGGGCGGGGCGGGCGGAGCGGGGCGGGGCGGAGCGGGGCGAAGCGGGTCGGAGGAACAGGCGTCTGTGGAATTCAGGGCGACGCAGTGGGGCGTTCGCCCCGAGCGCCTTCGCGCCGTCGCCTGCCCGCCTACGCTCCTTTTCTTTCAAAGGGCCCCGCTGCCGCCGCCGCCGACCATCGCGCCGCGGGCATTGATTCAGCTTTTAATTTAGTCCCTGCGACCCGCCACCCGAGGCGTGGTTGGAACGCCGCGACGCGGCGCTCTGCCGCACTTCCGCCCAGCCTCGCGCCCTAAGAGTAAACGTTCGAAACGGGACGCCATGTCCACTTCATTCTCTTTCAAGAATAATGAAAAACTTGTTATAAAATTTTGCATTTTGCAACATTGTATTTCAATGAACACGGTGATTTTCCTGGAAATAACCTTCTACACAAAAATCATAGTAAAACAATTTTTGCGAGACCTGGAGCCGTGGCTCAGTGCATCAACTGATATCACTGCAGGGCCTCTGACCGGGAGATCCTAGGGTCAAGTCTAGCTTTTCGACACTAGCTTTTCAGCTAGGCCATAGTAGCCAGCTTTTACCATAGTAGTTGACGCACCCGGAATCACTAACAATCAATCAATCACAATTTTTGCTAAGTGGACATTTGACATTTTCAATTTTTATTTTTTGCAAAAAACCTTCTCATTCTATCTTCTCTTTTGGTAATCGTCCCCGTTTTACTTAAGTGTTTTTGAACGTGTCTGTAAAGACCCGTTTAAACCCCTCTATATATTCTTAAATATTTCGGTACCTCTTTGGAAAAAAATTATATGGGAAATATCTGATTTTTGTTTGCGTATAACAGAAACGTTTCTTTAATTTAATGCCACTCACCCTTCCAGAATTTATAGTAGTTTTAAGAAAATACTAGTGAGAACCCGTCAAAATTTGACGGTGAGATCTGAGATAAATGTAAAATACTGTGCCCAGACTAATGTTCACAATATTTTGCATTGTTTGGATCTTCAGGTTATAACGAAGATATTCTGTGATGTGTAGTTCCCAAAATTTTGAACACGTATGGTCCATGACCAGGTGGCAATGCAAAAGGGCCCACATATTCCAATAATACATGAAATGACACAAAAGAAAGAGCACTATTATTCTCACGGATATTATTTTTAAAGTGTTTTGATGTATCATCATCTATAAACAAATTTGATTACTTCTGGCATATTGCTGGAAGGTAAACTTATTTTCCCATTTAAGCAACACAAAGTAAACACGTTTGCAGAATTTCTCTCGCATGTGAAGTACAAAGCAGAACAAAACTGACATTTTCTGCGCTGACTTTTTCATTCTCTGCGTCCAGTTAACGTACTCGTACGTTTGCGTCTTTTGGGGCGCGTGGGCAACGATTCGGAATTCGACATAACCTGTGAACAACTTCACTACTTCAGTACAACCGAGCAAAACACACTCTCCGAATGTTTTCTACAAAATACACCACAAAAGCAAATACATGCAAACTGTCAACGCCACAATGCAATTATTACACTGAAAAAAAAACCGTGACGAATTGTAAACAAATCTCAACAATCAAAACAAAACATCAAGCAGCGCCACCATGAAGCAACGTGGACTCACATCCAGCGTTTCATAGAATCGATTTTGAAACAGCAACCCTTTGGAAGAAAACAATTGACTACTGATAAGCGTACTATTAAAGAATGATTTAATTAATTAATTTACACCGTACATGTCGGTGAATCAACCCAAACAATATCTGATAACACATCTAGGGATCACAGTTTTTCATTTAAAGGAAAAAATACTACAATCGGTTCAGTAGAAGCTCTAAACGAAGCCATGGCAGAATACCTTATTTTTTTAAATATTTAGATTAGATTGCATTACGTACTATGAATTTTCTAGCAATATTTTGGACATTTCAAGGTGTCCAATAAATAGTGTCTAATAAAAGTTTTGAATCTCTGATTGTGAAGAAGTTACTGGAATATTCAGCTGATCCGCACAGTTGACATTGCAAAGATGGTGATCTGGGATGGACTCTGGTCCGTTCTCAGCTTATGCATGGTTGTTTACACGTATGTAATGGCAAGATCAGGTTGCAAGGTAGGTTTCTCACGTTCCGTGCTACACCTTTCAAATAATAGCCTTTCTACCTTGACTGCTCCGATAGTATAGAAGCTTGCGTTGGAAGTATGAATAGGTTTCACCCACTTCTCTTCTTGATTACCTTGATGTGTCTGTGGCACGAGGTAAATTTTTAATACCTCATACAGTGGCTATATTCCTGAATTCGGTCGTACGTCCGTCCCCCATTGGTAACTACAGACATTTCTATAAATAATGAAGTGCACACGAAAGTGCATAAGAAAAAAAAATAAAGTTCTTTGCTATATTCTGTCACTGTTTTAGTTCTTTTCTTGCATCTTTGAATATGATATCGTTCACACTGTTCACCACACTGGGAGAATACGCAGTCTTCTTTTACTTCGTGATGATGTGAAATTGCGCAGATTTTGTGGTGGAACCCATGAGTCGCCAGTCTTGTGATCACGTGTCTCAATTCCTGATTTGTTTCCGGCCATTTTCTTTCCATCATGGCATCTGTTGAGTAGAATTCTGGCCATATTTCTCTTCTCTTCTTTATTCTTTCTTCTAGCACTCGTGTGCTTTGCATGGTGGATGGCAGTAGCAATTGGTATCTTAAGTCCTCAATGTAGAATGGTTCTCTGGTCAGTTCATATACTAATCTTGATTGTGTGTTCATTGGAAGACACAAGACTCTCTTCAGGTATCTTGCCTTGGTTTTCTCTATGGACCTCAGATCAGCCATTGAGAGTTTTTCCCATAATTATTGTATTCCGTATGTCATGATTGGGCTAATGACTGCATGAAATATTTTGATTGCTGATTCTAGTGACAGTTTGTGGATATTTTTTATTGAGTATTTGGCTCTAATCGCCGTTGCTGCTTTTTCTCTAATATGAATTTTGAATGAGCTGCCTGTTGTCAGAAGTGTTATTCTTAAATATCGGTAATATTGAGCTATTTTGAGATGTTTGTTTTTGAATTTTATTTTCTCACTTTCTGCCGTTTTTCCTCCCTTTCGGTAGGTCATCTGCATTGTCTTGGTTTCATTGATTTGGAGGCAGTTTTCTTCCGCCCATTCTTCTAAATTATCTACAGCTTGTTGGAGGTTTGTCATTCTGGTTGAGCCTAGCACCATGTCGTCAGCATACATGTGTAATGATGTTTCTCGATTGTGCTCTGTTATCCTTGTTATGCCTGCGGTTAGTATGTTAAATAGAATGGGGTTTATTGGGTCTCCCTGCATTACTCCATTTGTTTGAACGATGTCTTTAGAGAAACACACTCCATCATATATGTTTACTGTGTTGTAGGCCAAAACATTATCTAGTATTCTTGTGATGTGCTTTTCTGCTATCATGTGTGAGAGCTTTTCCAATACCCTTTTTCTCTTCAGGAGATCAAATGCCTTTGTGTAGTCAATGAAAACTGCGTAGTACTTTCCTTTTGGCTGTTTCAGGGCTTCTTCTATATCGTCTAATACATTTCCGATCGTAGGCATTTCCGACTACAGGTATTTCTGTGTGCGTGATTGAAGAACTAGCTCCCTAAAACGAAAATAACGGTACAAGATCCGAGATGGACTTCAGGCTACCATAGGTATAATTGTCACAACTGAATTCACGAAGCCATTCAATCGTTTTTTAACATTATATGTCGGCGATTCGCTTCACGTTTCTTACTGTGAATTAATAAAATTGATGTTGGTTCTATTGAATTAAAGAAACAAAATATAGTTACAATCAACAATCTCAAAAACGCTAGAAGCGCTGTATACAACGCTGTCCAACAAACCACTGTACTTAAAAAAAACTATTTGAATTGTGAAGTTAAAACTTCATAAAAGTTCCTTTAGATCATGTGATACTCGGCATATATCCAACACGCAACCTCTGCTGACTTGTCTCTCTGTCTCTGTTTGCCTCTCTCTCTCTCTCTCTCTCTCTCTCTCTCTCTCTCTCCCTCTCTCTGTCACACACACACACAACCACACTTCACTTTCCCGTTTCATCCCACTTCATCCTCACTCTCCCCTCTGCTCTTCTCTCTGAACGCTTTCTTCCCCGTCTATCCCTTATCCGACCCTCCGCTCCCTCATCGCTTTTTCTTCTCCGTTCCTCTCTCTGCCCCTCCAGTTCCACTCTTTTCCCGATTTATCACACCGTTCCTCTGCCTCTCTGCAATTCTCATTATCTCTCCATTCCCTACTACTTCCGATCTCCTCTTCTACACTCGCATGTCTCCCAATTCCACCTCCAACCCCTCATCCATCTGCTTCTTCACTAATCTACTCTTCACCACCTTCCCATTCACCACCGACCTTTCACTACCTGCTCCTTCATTATTCGATGTTTCCCCATTTATCACTATATCATCCACTTCCTCTCCATCCACCTCTTGACGATCTGCCCCATCGTTATCCGACTGTTCGCTAATATCTTCTTCGCCACCCGGTTCTTTACCACGTGCCTCTCTACCCCCTCCCTTTTCACTATCTACCCTCTCACTACCTGCCTCTTCACCGACGGCCTCTTCATCACCAGCCCTTTCACCATTCCAAGTTTCGCTTCCCCAAGGCCCATCTTCTTGGGGTTGTATTCATCACCTCCGTCGCCTTTAAGGCTATCTTCCCCGCCAACGCCACCAGAGATGCTACCGCCACCCGCATCTTCACCATCGGCCTCTTCGTCTCCAGCCCGTTCACCATCCTAAGGTTCACTTCCCGAAGGCCCATCTCCTTGGGGTTGCATTCATTACCTCCGCCGCCTTTAACGCTTTCTTCCCGCCACCGCCACCAGAGATACTCCCACCATCCGCATCTTCACCACCGACCTCTTCGTCTCCAGCCAGTTCACCATCTTAAGCTTCACTTCCCCAAGGCCCATCTCCTTGGGGTTGCATTCATCACCTCCGTTGCCTTTAACGCTTTCTTCCCCGCCACCGCCACCAGAGATACTCCCACCACCCGCCTCTTCACCACCGACCTCTTCGTTTCCAGCCAGTTCACCATCTTAAGCTTCACTTCCCCAAGGCCCATCTCCTTGGGGTTGCATTCATCACCTCCGTTGCCTTTAACGCTTTCTTCCCCGCCACCGCCACCAGAGATGCTGTCACCACCCGCCTCTTCACCACCGGCCTCTTCGTCTCCAGCCCGTTCACCATCTTAAGCTTCACTTCCCCAAGGCCCATCTCCTTGGGGTTGCATTCGTCACCTCCGTCGCCTTTAACGCTTTCTTCCTCACCACCGCCACCAGAGATGCTGCCGCCACAGCCTCTGACGCCGCGTGCGCCTCTTTCTTCTATTGTTCCTTTCCAGAAGGAAAAAAAGGGCGTCGTTTGACGCGCCGTCTGTTCATACGTCGCCAGAGCCAGGGGCTCTCGCAGCCTCCGCCGCCACCATTGCCTTCCCCTCGGGACGTTATTCGGTAATGAAAATCACACGGACACCGTCAACCGGATGATTGGATGCGCACGAGAAGGTCCCCGGGCAAAGGAGAAGGCTTTGCTTCCAAAGGATGAGGACGAGAAAGAAGAAGAAGAGGAGGAGGAAATGGAGATTTTTTTGAGATTTATTTTTGCGATTGTGAGCGGGATGTACGAGCGCTGTTTTGAATACTAATGTGCTGTGTTGTCCTTACTCAACGCTTCAATGTTTCAAGTAATTAATGTGATTTCTTGTATAAAGAAATTGTTTGTGAATGGTTGAAATAAAGTTCTCATACTTTTAATTTAGTTTTGTATTCAAAACTTCAAGTTTTCAAACGGAAATAAATAATAATTAAAATATAGCAATAAATTATTCAAATTATACGACGACAAAATATATTACAACAAATCGATTGTTACAATTGATTCTAAGGAATGTAGGTGAACAGATTTCAGGGCGAATTTGTGTTAACACCATATCATCTCTCTGCATCTTTTCTTCCGATGTCATTAAAAGTTCCCTATTTAATCTATAGCTATTCAATGCATATACCCACAGAAATGTAATAACAAAATAAAAAAACTATATTGTGTATGTTTAAAGTGTAAACATTTTTAAATGGAACTTCGTGGAATAAACCATTTCTTCCCATTTTAAACCAGTAGTTTAAATATCATGCGTAAGTTTTTTTTTCATATACTTCTTACTCAAGTTGCAAGTTTATTTCACAAATAGCCATATCATTGGGAAGTCATAAAGACACACGTATAAAACTCTCCCAGAATCTACAGAAATCCTAGGATAAAACATCCCTGATCCTACATCCTCTCTTCGTGTTGCTTCAAAGCAGGGAAGAGGATAAGTTTCCATCACTGCGCAATTGAAATATCCTCAACGGACTGACCACCCTTTGAATCCCTCAAAGAATCTCTTATTGAGAGGAATGGAGATGTAGGCGAAGGAAAAGCGAAGCGGCCTCTAAATCGCTGTTCGGTCGAGTCAGCGCCTATATTTGTCGCTGTCCACTTCCTGCTCCACGGCCGACCTCACTTTGCTCACGATCAGTAGACACCTCCTGTAACTCCTACCCATGGTTATTCCATCCCACCTATATACTTCTCTGCTCCCCGCCCGACTTCGTCTTGCCCACGATCTGTATCCACCACCTCTAACTCCTACCCATGGTTATTCCATCCCACCAATATACTTCTCTGCTCCCCGCCCGACTTAGGTCTTGCTCACGATCTGTATCCACCACCTCTAACTCATACCCATGGTTATTCCATCCCACCTATATACTTCTCTGCTCCCCGCCCGACTTCATCTTGCTCACGAACTGTATCCACCACCTCTAACTCATACCCATGGTTATTCCATCCCACCTATATACTTCTGTGCTCCCCGCCCGACTCTTCTCACGATCTGTATCCACCACCTCTAACTCATACCCATGGTTATTCCATCCCACCTATATACTTCTCTGCTCCCCGCCCGACTTCGTCTTGCTCACGATCTGTATCCACCACCTCTAACTCATACCCATGGTTATTCCATCCCACCTATATACTTCTCTGCTCCCCGCCCGACTTAGGTCTTGCTCACGATCTGTATCCACCACCTCTAACTCATACCCATGGTTATTCCATCCCACCTATATACTTCTGTGCTCCCCGCCCGACTTAGGTCTTGCTCACGATCTGTATCCACCACCTCTAACTCATACCCATGGTTATTCCATCCCACCTATATACTTCTCTGCTCCCCGCCCGACTTCATCTTGCTCACGAACTGTATCCACCACCTCTAACTCATACCCATGGTTATTCCATCCCACCTATATACTTCTCTGCTCCCCGCCCGACTTCATCTTGCTCACGATCTGTATCCACCACCTCTAACTCATACCCATGGTTATTCCATCCCACCTCCATATTTCTCTTCTTCCCGCCCGATCAGGTGTTGCTCACGATCTGATTCCACCCTCCTCTAACTCCCACCCACTGTTATTTCATCCCCTTGTACTTCTCTGCTCCCCGTCCGACCACAGCTTGCTAACGACTGGTAACTACCATTCTCTGTCTCCCACTTTTCCCATGGTTATTCCTTCCCACTTATCTGCTTTCCTCCCGTCCCACTGATACTCATTCTCACAATTTTCCGCACGCACTCACTTTCCTCTATGCTTTCGTTCCACTCCATCTTCCGAGTATTGTTTTACAGAAAACTGAAGCAAATAAATAAATGGGACATGTGGGAAATGCGCTATTGATATCTCTTATCAACAGGGCACCGCACCATTCGGGATTATTCCTAAGCTATCGATTGTTCTCCCGACATGTTTGGTTGCTGGAGTGGAGAACATAGGTATATGATTGTGTCGTGCATGCAAGTGTGTGAGTAAGAAAAGGGTGAGGATGCGACAAGGAAGAGGAAGGACAGATCCCGCGAATTGTGATCCGTTTGTGAGGGTACTGCTCCGGCATTCTCTTGGTGTTGATCAAGGAAACCACGGAAAACTACCGATCAGAGCAGCAGTCCCCTACACATCTCCTTCAGATAGTGGCTGTGTTCGACATAGCTCTGTAGCCAGTGTCGAAAATCCTGCCACCGTTGTTATTCAAATCCTAAGACCTCACTGTCAGAGAAACTGCAGTGACACCAATTGTCCTGTGCTATCTAATCCGATGTGGTGATTCAAGAAATTGTACATGTTATGATAAATGAATTAAATTACCGTAGTAAAAATAAAAGTAATTTGATAGAACCTAATTGACTTGCTAAAAAGACTTTCCACGTCGCCGTCGTGGCTTCGGATTTTGGCCCTCCGGCCAACGCAAATTGTGTAATGCATTTTTTTTCACAAAAATGGTGATACCATGTATATTTACTTACTTCTTTTCGCTGTAACTGAATAATTACTACTTAATTTAATACTTGCTGTACCCATGTGTTCCATTTATCCACACGCATTTGCTGTTTCTCGGAAAAATACTCGCATCCAGCTTTCCTCTCGCTTTGCACCCAAGCAAAAAACATGCACTACATTTACAGAACTAATTACCTTATCAGCTTCTGTGACCGGAATCAAAAATCAATCTATCAAAGCCAGGTTCCCCTCTCTTTCGTCCCATCATATCCGTTATCCTCCAGACACCACAGACTAAGATTCCTTAACACCTGTCTCTCCAACGTGGCACAATATTTTTCCTTTCCAATCTACATCTTCTCTAGTTCTAATTTGCTACTACTAATTTTCGATTTCCTGCACCAGCTTAACTCGCGTCATTTTCTAGTTCTGCTCCCGCCTAGACCCTACCCTATTCTCGCCATCTCTCACCCATTTTTCTTCAAAATGTTATTCTCTCTATTATTTTCAACCCGTCTTTGCTCAGCTCATGTCAAACTACCATTCTCACACTCCGTCGTTTAATCAATTTTCCGTCTTCACTTCCCCTTTCGACTCACTCTCGTCCCTGTGGCACCAGTTCTCCTTTCACACTCTTGCATTCGCAACAAGGTATTATCCACTTTGTGCCTAAACACTTTTTTCTAGTTTCTATTTCTCTTCCTTCCTATCCGTCCTCATCGGTTTATGTACTCTTTTAGTTTCCTCTGGATTCGGCTTCAAATTATGCCTTGATTCGTCGAACTTTTTTCATGTTTCCATTATTCTGAGCCCCTGTTTTCTTACATTTTTTAAACTCATGCCACCATCTTACTTCTGATTATTATTGTACGATTTCCCACCGATTCGATACTTCTCCTTACCTCTTCCACCAACCTCCCGACCGTTCCCATCCTAATCCCTTCCTGCATTCCATTTGGAGAACCCCTCCGTTTCCTTTTCAACTTGGATTCGTCCCACTTCCAACTCACTTCTTCCCCCATTTTTATTTCTGCTACCCTCCTTTCTCCCACCGCTCACGGAGAAGTAATCTGAGCTTCCCAAATCCCTCTCCCCCTCCCCCAACCCCGCTCGTCCGCACCCGTGCGTCTCCCGAGGGTTCGCTCCGCACGCCGCGATCTCATTTGAATATCGCGAGGCCTCCCTGCAGCAGCTCCCTCCACACAGCCCTCGCCAGCGCTGCTTGTCCTACTGCTGCGGCCCCCGCCCCCACGACGCCCCCGCCCTAAACCCAACCGCCTTCAACCGCCACACACCTCCCCGCCGTCCCAACCATCCCTGCCGTATTCACCGCCCCCGCCGCCCCCGCTTCCTTACTGCCCCCGCCTTCCCACAGCCTCCACCGCTCCGCCCCCGCCGCCCCGCCGCCCCGCCGCCCCGCCGCCCCGCCGCCCCGCCGCCCCGCCGCCCCGCCGGTCCGCGCCCCCACCCGCTCAACCACCTTCAACCGCCCCGCGCGCCAACCACCCCCACCGATCCAACCACCCCCGCCGCCTCCAACCATCCCGCTACCCCAACCACCCCCGTCGCTCCAACAATCCGCGCCGCCCCAACCACCCCCACTGCCTCAACCACCCTCGCCGCCCCAACCACCGCCTCCACGCCCTGCCGTCCCCGCCTCGCTGATTCACCGTCCCTGCCGCCTCCGCCGCTTCCATCTCTTCCGCCGTCTGCGTAGCCTCTGCCGCCTCCGCCCCTCTCTCCCCTCTGCCCCCCGTCCACCGCCGAGCGCTGCCCCACTTGTCCCACCGCCGCCACCGCCTCCATCATCCAACTGCGCGACAAAACAAAGTTTACGCAGACGGCGCGCTGGGTGGCGGTAGGCAGGCAGGCAGGCAGGCGGCCGTGCGAGGGCCTAAGGCCTGCGGGCGAGTTGGAAGCCTTTGGGACGATGGAGGATCGTTTTTCGCACGAGAACTGCGCGCGATGGATTTTACATATTGTAGCGGTCGCAGAAAGAGACGACGAATGCGAGGAAGGAGAGATATGCAACAGGAGACACTTCTGCCCGCTGGAGCGTAAAGGCTGCTGAAAAAATACTTTTGATTTTGAAGGCAAGTTTGTCATTCGTTTAGAGAAAGTAAATTTTGTTTTAACACGATTTTCATAGCAAATTATTATTATTATTATTATTATTATTATTATTATTATTATTATTATTATTATTATTATTATTATTATTATTATTATTATCATTATTATTGTCATTATCATTATCATTATCATTATCATCATTATCATTATATCTATCATTACCATTGTCATTGTCATTGTCATTGTCATTGTCATTATCATTATCGTTATCATTATCATTATCATTATTATTTTCATTATTATTATTATTGACTTTGTTTCTCAGTTAAACTGGGCAAAAAGAATCGGTATTTTGGTGTCTTAGAACCAAATTCTGTCTTATGACAAGGGAATTCTCCCTTTCTCACTTGATCTTACTGTAAAAACCTTCGAACGATATGACAAGTCTGAAGTAAGACAGCCTTTTGTCCCACAGTTTGCAATTTCATTGGTAGCTCAAACTTTATCAAATTTTGTTTTTAACGTTTTCTCGAGTACTTGGGTATCTAATACAACCATAGACAACTCTCACATGTCCCGAGTTTTCTCTCTGTTTCTGTGTGCATTGGAAATCAATTGTCAACATGATAATTCAATATATTGAATGAAAAATACGTTAAATTTCCGTCCCTCCATCAAGGTCTTTTCGTCACTGACTTTCATTTTTATTTGATAAAATTAATTGTACTTTAGGAAAATAAATTAATGATTTCACATATCTTCGGTTTTGCAGTGGAAAATGAATATCACATTTCTTAAGATTGGTAGTTACAGTAGTTTTACGAGTTTTAGTATCACTTAAAATTGTAACTAGACAGACAGAAAAACTCGCCTTGACTTAATCTTCTAGTAAAGAAACATTTTTTCATTTGTTTTTATTTTTGCGGGAATAAACTCAATCATTTTATTTGATTGGTTTATTTTCTGCAGTACAAATCTCTTCCTGACCACCAGTAGCCCGAAACGCATACGGTTCGCACATGAACGAAGCAGAAAATACGAATTCTTCTTGAATTACCCAGCCAATAATATTGTTGGTCGATTTTTTCATTTAGTTGATTAGTCGTAAAGGCCTGATTAATACATACGAATATTCAGCGATGCTGTACAGTGCGTGTGCACTGCTTAATGGTGACCGCTTCGTGAAAAAAAAATTACCAAAAACCCGCATGGAAGATTTTCCGATTCCAACTTGCCCGTAGATATGAATCAATACCATTATCGCACATAGATATGGAGAGATGAGCCCGCATGCAGAACAAATAGAGATCAGATTGGGCGCTCAGCGATCGGGTTGGGAGGGGGGAGAGAGAGGGGAGGAGGGGGGAGGAGGGGGGGGGCGGAAACGCATCGCTCTGCGCTAATTAATTTACGATCCGCGCCGCGGCGCTACGTTGGAAGCATCGACAGTGATGACCGCAGAATGGTGGGTTCGGCGGAGAAATTATAACTGCGGAGGAGCCGTTGGTATCGTCAATTTTGATGTCATTGAGATGTGTGTGGGCAAAGAACACGAATTGGTGAGTAATAATTTTTTGATGTCTTCAACACTAATGGTGAATGCATTGCCGATAATGGCAGAAAAGGGATTTTCTTGAAATGTAGATTATTATATTGTTGAAATAATTGCGATGCATGAATTGTGATAGTGAAAGTGTTGTAGTGATAAAGATGAATCTGACGGATAGTTGTTACAAGTTGGGTATTGTCTCAAGACGTTAATAGAGATGAATGGCTGTGGGTGGAAAGGAATTAATCTCATGGTACTGTGCTGATATCTACCAATAATTTATGTTGTTGATATTTGTTAATTCTAGTTTTGAGTATTTTTGCTAAATTTTGTCCGTGCAGTAGTCCTATTTTGGCGACAATTGTGATCGGAAAAAAGACTAAGGGAAGCCGTGAGTTCCTCCAACCCAATTCAAATACCCCGCACTCTGTCCAAGCCGGATCCTGCATAAGCCAAAAACTCGTCTTAATCACAAAATTTCCACGGCCGTTATGTTCAATTGCTTTTTGTACATCACCTTGTTGACCTATTTAACGCGTAAACGTAACCGATTTGCATGTCCTGCAAGAAAACAAAAATCTTCTGAATTCTCGTGAATGTAATACAATTGGCGGATTTTCTATGGTGAGTCGTACTCTGAATGAAATGTACTTGCATCTTAGTTTTAAGTACGCTGATCCGGTGACACCCGATTTCGCCATAGAAGCAGTTCAGCTGAGGAGACGGAGTTGGGTTGTGCCGCTCAACACGCCTAGGGAACAGATTTTCTGATCTCTGGCATGGAGGAATTGTACAGAAGCACCCAAAAAGTGTGTAATAATGTTAACCCCTCAGGGGTGTATGATGGCATATGCCGTCCTTCAAGGGATTACTCTGTAGCGTGTACGACGGCATATTTCAAATTTTTGAATGAGTCGCCAGGATTACTCGATAAATTATGCAAAGTGATCGCTAGCCAGCAGTTCAGTGTATTATCTTAGCTTTTTGTATATCGATTTTCACATTTTTCACATCAGCGGTTCATTTTTTTATGAACGATAATGTGGTTGCTGACATAGAATTTTTGTGTGGTAGTACTACAATGGCGGGATTGACAAAGTAAATTATCCGGAGGCAAATTCAGGAACTAAAACCAGACGTTTCTCTAAGGAAGTGAGTAGTGTGCTATAACGTCAATAACAAAAAATAAACATATTGTTATGGATACTCACCTTTTTGTATTATTATTTGTTTGAATACATCGCTCTCGGAAAGATAATATTTGTTTATTTTTTTGGTTAATGTGCATATTATTTGTTATCATATTCAATAAACTAAAATAAAGAACATAATTTTCTCCAGATATGCTATTCTTTTCATAAATTTTCTCTAATAGTGTAGAAGATATATAATTTTAACCTAGGTGAAAACTGAATTGTAACTTAGGCTAATTTAAAAGACACGCTGCAGCAGCAGACGGCGGGCGGCGAAAGTTACGCCTGAATGATTAACGTACTAATTGTGATGTTTGTTCATTTAATATTAGTAACTACGAATTTTTCTCACAAATATTTATATATTGTATTTTTGTCAGAAAGTGGATATTTTATGTTTAATACGCAAATAATACGTGCAATCGTAATGAAGTTATGTTATTTTTAAGTTTAGGTACGGGAATATCAATTCCATCACAAAGACGTCTAAAATACTGAAAATTAAATAAAAGGGAAGCATGTCTAAATCGAAATTTTTTTCTCCAATGTGAGACCTTCTTAGACCGATTTTACAGCTCTTAAAGTTTGCGAACCTGCTTGACCTCATCAGGAGATCAAATACCCTTGCTTTAGTGAGACAAACAAGCAAAAGATCCAGAGTATTTGTGTAGCAATCAATAAGTTTATTTCAGACCCATCTTACTCTTGTTTTTGCCTGATACGGATAGCTGATATCCCCAGGTAGATACGATTTGGTTTCCGTTCTGATGCTACTGTATATCATTTGAACTAAACGGAAACTCGAGAGGATCAAATTAATTCTCTATCAACATTGTGAACAAAGGGTAATTGGTGGCAATAATGGCACTGGGGGAAGGAAATGATGTTTCTGGGATGAAGTAATGTTCATCTGTTCAATGGTGCCAACGTAAAGAGAAAAAATAATTATTATGGATCATAATAGAGAAGAGGTTTGTTGGAAGAAGGGTAGAGGATATCTAAGGATTTGTATGGAGCGAGTGCAAATAAGGTTGTGTGGCATGACATAGAATCTGCTCTTAAACATGCGTGATAGACGGAGAAATGTATAGATAGGGCATAGATATCAGTGTTTAGGGGTTATATGTATGAGTCTCATTTAAAGCCAATGTGAAAAAAACGCCATAATTTAGTGGATCTCTTCTAGAGTGAGTGCATTGGTGATTTTGGATGTAGCAGAGCAGAAATTGTATAGGCTGCTCTGTTGTTCGGTTTGGCGAGTTATATTAAGGCAGTGAGGGATGCAAGAGTGCAATGGAGGAAGAAATGCAAGTAGATGTACGGAGCAATGCTAGATATCGGAACAATGACAGCATTGTTGGCAAAGAGAGAATGTAAAAGGGTTGACATAGAATAGCGTGGCCTAGATCACAATACAACATAGAGGATTTAAATATTAACGAAGGATGGATAACGAAACGAAGAGTTTGATCTCGAGCCAGTATGACGGGTAGGATAGTGTCTATAAAGTATGAATTGAAGGGTTCAGTAAAACAAGTAGCTACCCAACATTAACCTGGTTCTGGGATATTGAGCGTTTTACTGGAACTTTCATAATATAACTTAGTATTCTTTTAAACTCAGCACACTTACATATAAGCCTATACTCGATTTAAATAACATATTACACAAAAAAATAACATTTGATGTTTTTAATTCTAATAATTCAATTTTACTAAGCAAATGTGTGATCCTTGTACTACTGAGCACTTCAATTATGTAAGTTAGGGGTCAAATCTGAAGCAAGTCGAACAGTGGGAATGGAGGGTTTACCACACCACAGAGGTCTGGTCTGGCGCGAGTGCGACATTGGCAACCGAGCAGGCGTGCCAACCGCAGAACAAAAGGGGGCGAGGCGTTGTATGCACACGACTCGCGCCCTTCGCTTGCAGCCGCCGGCGGTTAACGCCCTCCGTGATTCACTGCACTCCATTAAGTTATCAGATAGTAATTTATCTCGGGTTTATTCCGAGCTCTGCAGAACTCCCTGGCCGTCGGGCCGCCCGGTCGTGGCCTGGCCTTCCGGTCTCCCGCCGTCGTCGTTTCCCTCACCTCGGCAGGGGCAGACGGCGAGCAGCACAAGTGGAAGAGTAAATGACACGGAATGATGAATTTCAGTCGCTTTGGCTCAGGTATTAAAGGCGACGGTATTTTTTTGTTAAGATGTGAGGTCAGAGATTAAATGTACGAGATATAATCTTCTTTCACGTTGTCTATGCCAGCTATTTGAAAATAAATTTCACCGATTTTCCGCCACACATGCGCCTCGTACGTTTGTTTTTTTACTATCTCGCACACTACTTACGTAGAATAGAAAAAGTACTGTAATGCTGCAGCTAAATAAACGAAAATTTTGTCACGGAAAACTCATATTGTGGGGCACTGATATCGAAAAGGTGGATACGTCTTGTTGCAATATGTAGTAAGTTATTTTTTGTAACGGTTGCATTGTCAGAATCCACGTTTGGTGTGTCCTTCATAAAAAAAACAAAAAAAACAGTTACTGCGAAAATCCGTCCGCTCGTCTGAGCCTCTCTCCGTCTACCAACGCGTTTAAATCGTAGCTTCTAAATCGATCAGTGGATTTTCTCCAAAATTGATATTCACTTATCGATCTGGCCGAACACGAGGCCCCGAGGATATTTTGATTTTTGGGGCACTTTACATGAATCATGAATATTTTCAAAATTTTCTCAAAAATGACTCCCAATATTTGCATTAAGTTTTCCTCCTCGGATAGAGAAAAGGACGCATAAAAATCAGTATGTTTCATTTTAGTTAAGATCTAAATTTTTGAATTGAAATTGAAAAAAATTGGAAACTTAAAAATTTTCTGGGTCTCGCTACAACTACAATATTGAAAATAAAGTTGTTTCAATGAAATGTGATATTTAAAGAAATATCTTTGAATAAGGTCATGCCATTTTTTTGAATAGTGCTGACTACGCTTAAAATTTTCTCCTTTTCGTTGAGCTCTCTGAATTTTCGGAAATTACAAATGTTACAAATAATTCGAGAATACTGTTGTAGCACCACAAATTTCAGGTTTCATCATATAATTATTCACTTTATTTGAAGCTCGTGATTTTTCTTTGCATTTTCTATTAGCCAGATTGTCCTAAACAACGCATAAACTACTACTGTAATAAGATTTGATCAAAAAGAAATTTCTAAAATTCAAGGCTTGTACAAATTTAGACCTCCTTCAGTATTAGATATTTATGAACTTGGGCAAGACGTACAAGCTTTCACCATACAATTAACAAATTCCGTGAAATTATCGAATTACGATAAAAATTAATTCAATAAGTCAAAGCAAATCGGAACGAATAGGAGTGAGTCGCACAGAGTCGGAGCGAGTCGCACAGAGTCGGAGCGAGTCGCACAGAGTCGGAGCGAGTCGCACAGAGTCGGAGCGCGTCGCACAGAGTCGGAGCGAGTCGGAGCGAGTCGCACAGAGTCGGAGCGAGTCGCACAGAGTCGGAGCGAGTCGCACAGAGTCGGAGCGAGTCGCACAGAGTCGGAGCGAGTCGCACAGAGTCGGTGCGAGTCGCAAAGAGTCGGAACGAGTCGCATAGAGTCGGAGCGAGTCGCACAGAGTCGGAGCGAGTCGCACAGAGTCGGAGCGAGTCGCACAGAGTCGGAGCGAGTCGCACAGAGTCGGAGCGAGTCGCACAGAGTCGGAGCGAGTCGCACAGAGTCGAAGCGAGAGTCGCAGTCGCAGAGTCGGAGCGAGTCGCACAGAGTCGGAGCGAGTCGCACAGAGTCTCGAAGAGAGTCGCACAGAGTCGCAGAGAGTCTCGAGGAGAGTCGAAGAGACGAACGGGTGCAAAAAACGCCCACGCGCATGTGCGGGAGCGGCCCCGTCGACCGCGTCTCAATTTATTCCCCGGCGTCGCCGCGCTGACGTTTATGTGGCCTTATATTAACGAGGCGCGGCGCCGTGGCCGCGACCTGACCGGCGCTGCCCCCGCGCCGGCTCCTTCCTCTCGCCCCTGACACGACACGTAATTGAATCACGTGGTCGCGTCACGTGACGCCTCCGAGGCAGCTGCCCCTCTTTGAGTGAGAGAACGAACCGCTTTCGCTGACACGAAGGGTAGGGGACGATAGACTCTCGAGGAGGGGACAATGGTGATCGCTTTCATAACTCTGAACGGATTTCTTTTGTTGTCACTTGTCAGATTGATTGATTGTTAGTGATTCCGAGCTGCAGCGCCTCTGACCGGGAGGTCCTAGGTTCGAGTCCTAACGGCAGTAGGATTTTCGCCATTAGCTTTCCAGCTAGATCGAATTCAGTCGCTGTCTGGAGGAGAATTCTAGCGGCCGGCTGCTCTGATCGGTAGTTTTCCGTGGTTTCTCCGATCAACACCAGGCGAATGCCGGAGCAGTACCCTACCGAACGGGCCCCGGACCGCGCGATCTGTCCTTCCTCTTCCTTGTCCTATCCTCTCCCCTTACACACACACTTACACTAACATGCACTACACTATCACATATTCCGGGAGACAGGTCGGGAGCTTAGAGCTTGTCTCGGCTGGGGCGGTGCCCCGTTGGTGGGAGAGTCCTGGGTAGGGGGAAACCCCACTAGCCAACGGTAGGTCGGCACCGGATCTCGCCATCCAGCGGGGGAAGATCACCGCCATCTCCCGAGAAAAGTATGCACTACACTAACGGGCCTAATGACCAAAGCAGTTGACGCGCCCGGAAACACGAAAAAATCAATAAATCAATCAGTGATTCCGGGCGCATCAACTACTATGGTCATTAGTCCCATAAGTTCTTTGTTGCTCGAGATCTGGACCCCCGCTGGATGGCCAGATCGGGCGTTGACATACCGTCGGCTAACGGAGTTTCCCCAACCAGGTATCTCTCACCAGCGGGACACGTTCTAAGTCCCCGACCGGTCTCTCGACATGTGTGGTAGTGTAGTTCATGTTTGTGTAAGTTTGTGTAAGGGATAGAACAAGGAAGAGGAAGGAAAGATCGCGCTTGGTCCGTGGCCAGTTTGTTAGGGTACTGCTTCGGCATTTGCCCAATGTGATCGGTGAAACAACGGAAAACTACCAATCAGAGTCACTAGAATTCTCCTCCAGACAACGACTGTATTCGACCTTGCTGAAAAGCTGGTCGTCGTCGGGACTCGAACCTAGGACCTTCCGGTCAGAGGCGCTGCAGTGACAGCAACTGATGCACTGGGCCACCGCTCCCGGTTTCACTTGCCAGAAACGAGACCTCTTGTTTGCAGTTGTTTCCTCTTCTCCGTTGCATAAATTGTTTTCCTAACATTTGCAGTATATATGTAGACAATTTTTCCTGTAGAGAATAATACTGTTATAAATGTAAGTAGTACTGTTATTGCATTTAATTATTATATTAACATTTCATTACTACATTGCCATTGCTTACTACTCACCACACGTAATATTATTGTTGGTTGTATTTCGAAGAGATGCAGTACGTTTTATTGTAAACAGTCGCATGCCAAAAAAACACCCATGCGGTTCAATGGTCCTAAACGACAAAGTAATTCCATTCTTAAATAAAGAACGAAGAAAAAAAACTACGCTGGGGCAGTCAACACCTTCTCCCCATTGGCTTGCGACTTGGTAAATTAGTTTCTGAACGTGAGATTCTATAGCCTGTACTAGCAATTTACTTAATTATTATAATATTTGTTCTATAACAATGGGCAAGGAAATTGTTTTTAAGTTATGTATTACAGTTTATCATACTAGTGATTTCTTAATATTATCTGTTATTCACATTTTTTATTGATTATTTTTTTATATTCAAACCTAAAGTTTTATTTCTAGTTTGTTGAAATATTCAAAGGCCATGGATATGTAGTATTTTCTGGAAAATACATCCTTCTCGCTTTAAAGCAGTGTTTAAGTATGCATACTTTCAGGTTTTTGAGAATATCTCCAAAATTATTACGAAATCGTGACAAGTGGTTAGCAATTAAACGAAAGCTGATTGCATTTCCTTCTAAGTACATTTTGGTTCATTTCGAAGGAGGAAATAAGCTTAGTCTAATTCAAGGTCAAAGACGACAATTAGTGCGGACAGAATACGGGACCGTGTTGGTTGGCTGACAAAGGGGTGCGGGGCGTAGAAGGTGGCTTGAAATGCAGTAGGGAGAGATAGAAGGAGCGGATAAAAACTATATTTTAAAATTATATCATAAAAATAACTGAGTATTGTATCTTAAAATTAATATCGTTTCAGGTCTCGCTATGAAAAAATATTGTAAATTTCTTTACTTCTTTTCACGATCGTGATAACAGGAAACAAAACAAGAGTACATCGTGAAAGGATATTGATAACAGAAAGTTGCTTAATCAATTGTTTAAAAATGAGAAAAATTAAAATAAAAAAATATCAAATAAAATAAAACAGTTTAATCAGCGAATATAGTTTTAATTTAATTGTTTAATACCATTTAATGCGCATTTTAATTGTTAAATATTAGTAAAATTGTTTCCGATTACTCACTGTATTGTTAGTCTTTTTAATAAATATTAGTATAATAAATGAAATGATGTGGAATATTATCAATATTTTCAAAAGGTGAAAACCATTCGATATCACCATCTCAAAAAGTCACACCACGTCAAGATCCTCGCTTTTCTGATCCGAAGGAAACCGAAACACTCCCTCCTCGTTCATCTGATCTAGTGGATGTTCCTGAGCTGAGATTGAGTCAGAACACGACAGATCCCCATTAGGAAGTCCGGGGAGGGGATCGAACTCGGTTCTGGAAGACCTTCCTCCGAACAGGGATCAATCACGCGACGCGAAGCCAGCGCCCCCCCCCCCCCCCCCCCCCCCCCCCCCCCCCCCCCCCCCCCCCCCCCCCCCCCCCCCCCCGCCGTTTACTATTGTAACATTGCAATTGTCTTTACCGCCTTCTTTCCTACTCTGGTTTGAACCTCCGTTGCAACGAGCAGGGTCATGTCGTCTCTTCGATTCGCTCCTTTTGCTGCCCTCCGTTGCTCTGGCAACGACGGCCGAGGGCATTTTGTCACGCCTGCAAGAGATAGAGTTTCCTCGCAGCCGAAACACCAGAGGCGCGGCATTGGAAATGTCGCCAAGAAGAGTTCTTGTTCTTGTTCATTGGTCTTCTTGACAGCGTTGAATTTTTTTCCTTTTTTAGATCGATTACACACTTTCTTTTCTTATTACCTAAACCTCCAACCTATACATCACGAGGTATTAAAGGAGACAGCACTTACTACGCGACAGAATTTTGTCTCGACGACAATGTTATCGTGGATTGTAGTAGCTGTTTTTTTTTCTAGGGTTTTTATCCAGCCAACAGCCGGTTACCCTTTACGTCCCGATGGGACGCATATTCGACCACACACTAGACCAACACACTTGCGGGCTCCTGTGATATGGGGTCAGTAGAACGAGAGGCCCTCCGCGAGAACACATACAAAGTCAAGGGACAAACAACCATGCCCATGGCGGGACTCGAACCCGCGACCCTTCGGACCAAAACGCTGAGTCGGTCGCCTCGGCCATTCAGGTCGGCAGCTGTTTGGTTCTTCAGCATAATAGAAATTTTAATATTTTGTTTAATGACACTATTTTATATCATACGAAATAAAAATCTAAAATTTCATGAAGTATTAGTAGCTTGTATTCTTTCAGTATTTGATTGATGACCGAAAGAAAATTTATTTCCTCACGCCGCGAATTTTAATATTTACATTATGAAAAAAATAATAAAAATCTTTGTTTTTATTCAGAGAAATGGAACCTGTATTTTTGTTACTACGAATCAGAAAAAGACAAAAATAAAGTGTTATTCCAATTTTCAAAATGTGCTACTTTATATTTGTGACGCGTTTACTTTCTTGCCTACTACATTCTTAAGTTATGAAGAGAAATTATTTTAATGCCGAAATAGAAAGTGGCGATTTTTACAGTGAAAACACGTGTTAAGGATTTTTTATATAAAAAAGAGGATAAATCTTACTCCTATATGAAGTAATTTACTTCCTTTAACACGTTGTGTAGTGAGAATCCACGTTTCTTTGGGTACTTGATACTGAACAATTCATTTACGGGAAAATGTCTGTTTCTTTGAATGTGGTCAAACCTAGTGCCGAAACCATTGAGGCAATTTTCTAAAAACTGGCCCCACTGAGCAATATAGCCCAACTGGAGGCCCTGAGAGTTTTAAAGGGATATTTTGGGTTAGTTCGTTTGAATTCCTAACACCATTGTCAAATTTGAAATAATGAAATACTCTTTTGTAAAATATTAACCTTTAAGGTCATGTAATTAATAAGGTGATGTACAACTCTTCAAAAATGTGAGTAGTTTTCGCATAAAATAAGCTGAAAATAACGGCAATTAAAATATTAATTTTCTCAGAAACGGCATCAAAAGTTTTACTTTTTTGGAATAGTACAACACACATTAATAAAAAATAGTGATAGTACCATTTTTATTAAACTCTATGAATTTTAAAAAATTGAAAATGTTTCAAAAAAGTGAGAAAGTATGTCTGTTGTAGCATCACTAGTTAAAAACACATTAATTGCTGAAATTTACTTGAATAAAAGGTAAAAACTTAGATTTGTAATTCAGATACTAAAAACGTTCTAACCGATAAACTTGTTTGCATCTTTTTATTGTATTGAAATATATAAATGAGATCTCAATAAACTTTTCGAAAAATCTAGTTCTCAATATCTTCATCCATATACCCATGTTGTTGTTTTTTTTGTTTAACAAAAAAAGTACAAATAAAAATAAAGTTTTTTATTGCATCACAAATTTCAAGTCAAGGTTTAAAATAATCCTTCTTGATATACCTCAAGTTCTCCAATCTCTCTCACCTTTTTTAACATTGATATTTAAGATATTATTCATTTCATTAATTCACAAATAACATTCTTTGCCGATGACACGTCTTTATTTAGTTTTCATTCTGACATTATAGCTGATCGTCATAATTTTTCAAGATGATTTTAACATTCTTGTTACGTGGTGTTAATAATAGGCAAAAAATCAATAGTCAAAAATCACAAGCAAAACTATTCTGTTTCAAACGAATCTCTATTATTTACATTATAATTATTAACTATAAAGCAATTCCTTTGATTTTTACTAATACTTCAATTACCGGTCTTGGATTACAACTAGATACCAAATTAAATTGCAAGTCACATATTTTATCCATAGTAAATAAAAATAATGTCAATGTCAAGCTTATAAGTTATATTGAATTATGAATAAAAATTCTGACCTCTTTAGATTCTGTATTGTCTATATTTTTAAAAAGTAATTCGCCCTTCTTTAACTATGTGTGCCATATTTACGGGGGAGCAGCAAAATCTCATTCACAAACTAGAATTTACGCAAAATAAATATTTAAGAAAAATATTAAAACTATCTTGGTTCATTACAAATAATCAAATATTAAACGAACTTAAACTTATTCCTTTAATATATCGTACGACTCTCAAATACATTTTATGGTTCTCTTCCTTGTTCTCCTGCGTTTACTCCTTTTCAAGTTGTCAAAACAGTCTATCTTTATTCACAAATAAATTCCCGTTTCTCAAATGATCTCTTACATCATAGTTATCTTCTCTTTATACATCCTTTTATTTATTGTATGAATGTTAATGTATTATTTTTTATTTATAACTATTATATAGTTTTAAGATAATCATGACTCTAAAAAATTAAACTAAATTACTACTTAAATGTGTCAGTAGCACGTTTGAGAAATTACTTTTTAAGTTTTCCTCATATTCTATTTCAAGGTATTGCAATTGTTCGTACTCTAGAAGACAAATTTTTTGTCAAACAAGGATTAATAAATGTTTTTACAAAAAATTTTGCGTGTAATTTTTGTAATTTCAGCGCATGACCACTCTGAATAATCTCGTTTTTAGGAAGATATGCTTATGTAGAGAAGTATTATTGAGAAAAGAAGCACATATCCGAGGGCTTACTAAAGGATCCGTATCACAACTTAGTTCGTGACCTCGCTTCTACGTGTTGGCGAGAGTTCCTGGAGGAAGTGGCCAACTGGGAGAAGTATCCAGTGGGAACTAGAGCAAGCAGACTCTTTTTCTTACAACTCGCTCTTGATATTCCAAGCTAACTTTGTAGAATTCTAGGAATGGTTTTGACCTGACAACCCTTTTGTGTAAAATACGTATTTGTGATCTCATTGTTCAAAATCAAGTTTTTAGAACTTTTATCATCAGTAATCTGAAAGCCAAAGCGTGACATTTTTTAAATTATTGGTTTCAGTAGTAAATATATTCAAAAGATTTTGATTGTAAACCTTTCGCGGTTTCGTCGAAAAGTTTTGGAATCGATTGACCAAACTGCAACTGCAATAGCAATTATATCACATACAAAAGTTAATATGGAATCCTATTGTAGAGTATTTTTCAGTATTTCCAAAAAAAAGGTTTGCTGATACCATTAATTTTATGCAAAAACGTGCTTAATACTTCTGTAATGTATTATTTCGCAATACCTTTTGATATCAGCTTGACAACACTGGCAGCTACAAGCGTGAAGATAACGCCTTATATTCTGGAGAGGGCCAGTGACTGGGAGGTCATGAGTTCAATCTCGGCTCGCCAATCCCGTTGGGCTCAAAATCGTCAACCAAGAATGAATCAGTCAGCAAATATTGTCAACACCGTCGCAATAGCATATTACTCCAAAGAAAAGGAGAAATGTAAAGTAGAATAAAGAAATAGTACACGTATTGAAAAACATATTCCCTCTCTTTACAGCCGTAAGAGAAACCTACAACAGAATAGGGTCGTCTTGGAAATTTGCTGTTAATTAGAAAATTAAGTTATTTGACTAAGAAGTCCAAACCTGACTAAATTGAATCTACACAGAGGGAGTTCTAATGTGTATACATAAGTAAAAGTCGAACATAACCCTCACATTTTGACAATGACCTCTAGAAAAATCTAATGCGATAGCTTTATAAATGAAAAGACACTGAGCAGTTCCTCGACACTACAAAGACCGTGATTTTAATCCTAGCAGTAAGAGAAAAATAGTAACGTCTATTCCCAAAGGAGTGCTCCTCGAGCCCACTCATATAATTCGTGCAAAAGAAACAATGCATGTTCTTATCAAGGCCTAATATATTGATTGAACACTTAGAAATACAAATTCCTTCAAGGAATCCACTTTTAAGCTCTATCTATATTCTCCTTCACAAGCATCCTTCTATATCCCATTCAACCAACCTTTCTCACATCTTCAGTGAATAAAACAACTGTCGCACTCTCACCGCCAGTCCTTTTAAGGAATGTTTATGAAAAAGAATGAAAGTTTACAACATTACTCACGCAAACAAACAAAATTTTCCTATATACGAGATGGAAGGGGAAAAGATATAACCACTAAAAGCACTATGGAAAAAATGCTTCTTCTACAAAGAGAGGGTTTATCGAACCCGCACTAGAAAAGCTCAGATTTAAGAAATGTTATACATATATCTTCTGCCATTGTTGTGGAAAACGAAGAGTGAAACTACCTCAACAATTACATGAATTCTCAAGAATGTAGAGCGCATGAATCAAGTGAACTGAAAGCAATATCAAGATGGTCGGCTCTTTGAGCTTCTCTTCGTATTTCTGTGGGGCATCCGACCTTAAGTATAAAATACGGCCTCTAATGGCGTCAGTGATGTCAAATGTGGCTATTTTCTGTCGTTCTGTATGAAACAAAAGTACGCGCTTGCTGATGTCGACGAATTCCGCTATCATGTCGACAAATTCCGCTAGTTTAGCACTTTATTAGTTTGTCTCGAACCTTCCCCATTACATTAAAGCGTACTTTCTTTTTCTCCCTCGAATCTAAAACTATTCTCTAATAGTAAAAGTTGAAGACTGGATGTCTTGAAATTGGGAAGATCATTTTTACTGTTTCCTGTCGCAGGAATACTTTTTAGTGTCGGCGGAATATAGTTTTTAGCGTTCTTCATATAAAATGAATTCACTTTCTTGCGGATTGTATATCGCACAAAGTCGTATTTTGCTTCCTTGCTATTCACTCGAATGCATTGACTTTTCCTATTTTTATGGGCAGTTGTAAATGAACCACTTGCAGCTTGTAGGCATGTTGCAAAAACCGTGGTTGAACTTACATCGACTGCTGCCGCTGTTTTGTCCACAATCCATTGCACTGGTTTTCTTTGATTTCCCCCTTTTAAATTGTTGAAAATAGAAAATAAATAGTTGAAAATAGATTTTATTACACGGGAGTTTTTTTTTCTCCCTTTCAAAAATTCAAAATTTAAGTAGTATATGACTTAGTGTAGGGATCACAGAATTTGGAAAATGTGCACACAATTTACTTTTCCCCATAGCACGTCATACGCAGTTTTTAACTGTTTTTTTGACGTAAAATAAAATAAAATAAAATAAAATAAATAGTTGTTTTGATCAACATAACAATCAAAATGGAAAGTAAACAATTTTATATTTAACTTTGACGTAATTAAATCTATGAGTGTCAGAAGTAATAAATCAAATCATAGGTACACAATTGGAACGGGTATTTTTTTTTAATTGTACTAAGAGGCGGCAGCCGGTGCAAATGGCCCTGTGTTTGTGGTTGATCCAACAGCTGAAGGTATCTCTTCCTACAAAACTAATAAATTCTAAAGATATTCACCACGATTTGTTGTAAATCTATTATGTATTCGAGGTATAATTGTAATAGTAATATAATTGTTATGAACAATTGTTAATGAGAATTTAAAACGGATCAGATACCTTTAAACCTAAGAGGATGTTCCTTTACCGGAGAAGCTCACAATATCATGTATCTCATCCTCAACGTCGGACGCGGCGTAGGGTTAAGGCACGTCCTTATTTGTGCAACGGTTGCGTCGCAGGATCTTATTTCCAGCGGCACCCTGTACCTCGAGAAAGCGAAAAGCGCGCGCAGGGCGTTTTATCTTCTGGGTGCATTATCCCAGAAGCAGCCCCCTCGCGCGGGCCTGCGCGGGTCCCGAATCGATAGCCTCGCGATGCACTGTTGCCAGATGCCGCGGCTGCGGGGTGGGGGGGGGGGGGGGGGGGGGGGGGAGGGGGGAGCGGAATTCGGCGGAAATGGGAGCTAACGCCGTGGATGACGCGATCGCCGGCGCCTTCGCTGACGCCGGAGGAAATTCCTGCTCTTCCAGCTCGCTTTGCTTTCTTTTTCTTTTTTCTGTTTTTTTTTTTATTTTTTTTTATTTGTAGGGTGTCACTCTTTTTCCAGCTATGCGCCTTGTTGGGCGTTGTGTGTCGAAGGAGAGTTGTGATTCTGTGTTTGGGTTTGCGTAATACGTTTGGTGAACTGGAGTATTTTGCGAAGATTTCTTTGCATATAATTAAGATTTCCATTCGTAATTTCAAGTTGTAGAAAAACCGATGTAAAAAATAGCATTTTCAAATACTTTCTGGGATTACGTTTTCCGTTAAATATTTTTGTGACATTTTGTGTTAAACATTTTGCTGTGGAAATCAAGCTCGTCTTATTTCACTGTTGTGAATTTTACAAGAAACTAACAAACATTCAGTTAATAAGAAGATTCTCAGAGATAATACCATGCTATAAAATCAAACTCAATTCTGTGAATTTTAGAACAGACATTTATGCAAATAAAATGTGGACTCGCAAAATAGATTCTGATGTTAAATATTTTTCTAAAATCCCTCTAGGATTAATTGCGAACCAACCAAGTCTCTGCACTTCATTGTTTTATTATATTTTAAGAAACTTTTCGTGAGAACATTTTTGCAAGAACACATTTCACAATATACTGAATATTACCGCAGAACGTATACCATGACACATTGCATTAGGCAATACTAATAACGTTTTTAACCACTTCTGTGCCTTTATATAATTATTTGAGTAGAAATAAGAGATCACGGAGTCACTCCTCTATTTTTAAGAACACAATTATCATTTAAAATATTCCTGCATTATTCTTAATTATATTTATAATCTTTTTTCAACACGAGCTCAAAGAAAATACTTTCAGCTCTCTAAAAATATTTTAATCGCATTAAATCTATTTATTTAAAATTACCTATAAGTTATTTCTATAATAAGCTTCTAATAGGGACAAAACGGCCGTCTCATTAAATTTTGCAGTCCCTTTAGATGCACCATTCGTCGAACCGTTTCTTCTATTGTCTGCTTTATTCCTCGTGGAAAACACGTGGCGGTGTTTGTTTTCAACTGCGAATTTCTCGTCGTTTCGCTCTTTTTTGTGCGCACATCTCTTTCCATTTTTAACGAACGTGAGTGCAGCGGGACGCGGCGCATTATTTTGAATAAAATTACAACGGCGTTCGACTCCGGAACATGCATAATGGAGTCAAGCGCAGAAGGGGTTCAGCTGATAGTCTGCCCGTCTCTGGCAAACTGAAACCGCTGTTTTACGGAACCCAAAATGTAGATTCTCACTAACTGTCAAATAGTGAAGAATTAGAGAGAATGAATAAAACATGAGCAAGAGGTGTTTGGGATTTTTCTTGCAAGAGTGCTCTTGTGTATAATGTGAAATTTGTATATTAATGCTTGTTAATTTAATGAAGGATGTAATGAAATTGGGGCGGCGGTGAAGGTGGTGTAGGAAATATCCATGAAAATCGTCGGGTTCATGGGGAGGAGTGTCACTGTGCTCTACAGTTGTGAAATTTGGGTGCTTTAGGTATGTGTCCCTACATGTATGTCAACATGGTGAGTTCATTTTACATACAACAAAAATATTTGAAAATGATCAATATTTTTTTTGAGTTGAAATTAAATTCTTTAAAATATTCTCACAATTATTTTCTACATTTCTTTTACTTTTTCGCATTACTGCGTATTTACGTAGGAAAGAAAACGTATTGTAATGGTATAAAAAAAGTGAATAAATTTTGCTTCCTGTATGTAATAAATTTCTTACTCCAATTTTTGTGGTACAATTCTTATTCCAGTTTATTGCGGTAGAGCTTCATCAGACAATTTGATCTCAGAAATTTTGTATCACTTCCAAAATACAATACAAAACAATAAATAATCTTCAAATTTACCACATCCAAAAGATATATTCAAATTTTAATTAACCTGTTAGAGTTTCTATGTTCCATTTATTTAATTCATATATTTCCGTTTTTTTGCCTGACCTAATGTGTTGAAATGTCCAATAAATGATGTAGAGTTTTAAATAAACGTTGATTGAAACAGTCATAAAATGCTCAATTGTCAAGCCATATTTTTTATGTCAATTTGTATACCTCCTAGAATAGTATTTTCTCGACATCTCTTTCGAAGAATCAGTAACTCTATTAAAATAATTATCTCATATCTATACATCATTTAATAAAAATACTAAATTTTCTCGGAAATTTCCTACTTTGTCTGAATTCAAACGAAGATGTATATTTCAGGAAAGTAATTACGTACTAAGTACGTGTACTAAGACATTTCAAACGGAACCAAAAAAATATCGTAATTTTGACTTGACTTACTTCTTTTTAAATAAGAACTTATTATATTTAAGAACTTGTTTACTTGTTTCTGCTCTCTTATCAGATTGCGTACTAATTCGATGATTGATTGATTAATTAGGTACTTCGCACGCGTCAACTGCTACTCATTGGTCTCGTAAGTGTAGTGCACGGTTTATCGCTTGTTGGCAGCAATATTCCTCTGCTCTCTGTCGAGATGCGGTGCCGAACTATGTCGGCTCGAGGGGATTTTCCCAAACCAGGTATCTCCCACCAGAGGGGCATCGCCCCAACCGGGTCAAGCTCCTTGCTTCCGACAAATGTGAAAGTGTACTGCATGTGAGAGTCAGTGTTCGAAGGAATTTTTTTTGCACATTCCTACGTGAAGGTTCCGATCGTTGATGTTATCGGGTATTTTGAACATGATTTTATGTAATAGCTCCGTAAATATTAATGGAAGAATTATGACTTTAGAAATTGTGGTTAGTAATAAGTCTTATGCTAAGTAAACAAGTGTTGCAAACAATGAAACATTTCCCGAGTTGGGAATTTTCAGCACATTAATGCTTATCAAACATCATAAATCATCAACTATAAAATATAATAATACAATTCTTGGGCAGCATGCAGCCCATTATTTGCTCTAGTGAATGAACTAGAATATTTATTGTAACACTGAAAGTTTCAATTATATGAACTTAAATGTCCAGAATAAATTTATAAACAATAATATTTTTCAAATAATCAATTCGTGACTCTTTTGTATTGACAGTACTTTTTCTATTCTAGTTCATTCACTATTGTTAATAGATGTGAATAGTAATTAAATGTGAAAACAATTAATTTAATAATAAATTATTCACAATTGTGAATAATTTAATTAAATAATTATCACAATATATCAATTTGTTGTAGAGTTCTGATGATGTCTGAAGTAAGAAATCTGCGTTTTGGCAATTATTTATAAACAACAATAGACAACAATAGAAACAACAATAGAAAC